>CAUYRT010037248.1:0-23397 GCA_963574885.1 Lepilemur ruficaudatus
TCTGGACTACTTTGACAGAGTAGGTTTTTGAATGTAATAAGATAAGTCAACTTGAGTGGTAATATATTTTGGGAAATCAGCTCACTACAAATTGTGACTGTAAACATTGTACTGTAAATGCTTTGTAGTTTTCCCCCAATAAAAATTTCGGAAGAGAAAAAAGAAAAAAGAAAGAATTGAGACCTGTCCTGGCAGTGGTTCCCCTGAGACTCTTCCTCTAGACCAGCCAGCATTTGTTTTGACTGCTTACTGCTTCTTAGATATTGTGACTGTCACCCTGTAAAGGCTGATACAGATGATTTTGTAAAAGTCCTTCTGTAGGCATCCTCCTGTTCTGCTTACAACCAAAATGAACTAAAACAACTTGAAATAGGGGATAAAACTTTAATTACCTGAAACGAGATACGGGCTCATATTTTCTAAAGAACATTATCCATAGTTTCTCCACTTGTGGTTGCACTGTATATTTCTACTTCATTATTGTTCTTTCAAAACAAATCCTAGTCCATTTTAATTTGTAAACACAAAATGGAAGACTTTATTAAAATATTGGAAAATGAATCATTTTGATTGCATGTACTTTTAAAAATCATACAGAAATATATGTGTTAGGAAACTGATAGAACAGTTTCGATTAAACAGAAATGTTAAATTTGCATAACATAAGAACTTGATAAAAATTTACACAACACATTAAAGTCTAGGAAAATATTTGCAACACTATGAGAAAAGAGCAAACACCCAACATAAAACAGTGTAAAAAATAAGGAATATTAAAACTTAAAAAATAGGTAAAAGTTTTAAACATTTATATTGAAAAATAGAAATATATGTGATTAATAAATTCATGGAAATTTGCACAGTTTCACTAGCAATCAAAAACACACCTAATCAAATTAATCTACAGTTTGTATATTTTAAATTAGCAATTAATGCAAGTAATTGAGAAGCTGAAGTAGCCAACTTCTGAAAAGAGGGTGGAGAAATATTTCACTCAATATTGCTGGGAGTGCAAATTAACTCAAGTATATTAGTGGTCACTGCAGGTAACTACGTATCCTAAGTAAACCAACTTTAGTTATTGCCTAAGACAAAATTTAGTTTTTCACCAAGCCAAACAAATGCTGGGAACTTATCCCAATGATATATGCAATATACTATATACATGGAGTTAATCACCACAATCATAGTTTATTCATATTATAAGCGATTTGAGAAAATCTATCCATACATAGAGGGCTGGTTAAATCGATCATTATAAATATTTATAGAAGATAATTAAGCAGCTGTTAAATGATTATGGCACTCTATATTTAATGATTTGGAAAGATACCAATTATATATGTTGATAAAATTACCTCATGCATAGTATGTTTTCATTTTATAAATACAGTCATGCGCTGCTTAACGATGTGGACATGTTCTGGGAAATGCATTTTTAGACTAGTTTGTCATTGTGTGAACATCATAGAGTGTACTCCCCAAACCTAGATGGTATGGCCTAATACACACCTATGCTTTATTGCATAGCCTCTTGCTCCTAGGCTACAAACCTGTGCAGCATGGTACTGTGCCGAATACTATAGGCAGCGGCAACACAATTATTTGTGTATTTAAACATACAAAAGCTTCAATAAAAATGAATTATTATAATCTTATGGGACCACTGTAATATATGTGGTCCATCATTGACCGAAGAGTAGTTATATGATACACGATTGTATACATACACACAAATACACACACAGTGAGAATTGTGTTACTACATTAAAATGTGATTTGAGATGATGTTTACTTTTTGTTATACTTCTTCATATTGCTTGAGTTTCTTTTTATGTTGTGGTAGCTTACTTGTACAATCAAGAGAAAGGACTATTTTCAATACCAAAAAATACTAAGAGAATAAATTTCTGGATTTATATGACAGGTGATATAGTTTCTATCATATTTCAGGTAGTACTTTCAAATATAAATTATATGCTATTTCTTAGAAAAAGTAATAAAAGATAAAGCTTGTTAGAAAGATTCAATATTTGAAGTGGCAGAACTCAATTAGAAGTGTAAAGAGAAACTTTAATCAAAAGAAAATAAATTGAAAGAATGTTGTCAATATCTGAGACTAACCTATGTCTATTCTCAGAAGTATAATAAAAATTCGTACAGAAACTTGAAAACCAGACAAAGAGCTTGGTAAGTTGTTCAAAGTGAAGGGTATCAGATACTTGATTAGGTTTTTCAATGGAAATAGTTATAGAAAAAGTCTGAATAGAAAGACATGTGTCATTTGAATAGAAAGAAAAGCATGTGTGCATGTGTGTATAGATATGTAGATGTATATTTCGAGATTTTCTCCTGTATTAAATCTCATTCATATAGTAAAAATGGCAACACATAAGTTTATGGCCATGGTCATTCTCTCCTGCCTTCATCGTGCTGCGGTCAGGCCGGCCTTCTCACTGGTGCTTGAGCCTGTGGACAATTCTCCAATTCAGCAATGGAGCCCCCTTCTCCAGCAGCACTGCTGAGAAGACCTGTATGTCCTTTGGCTATCAAACAAATTCCAACTTGCTCAGAAAAGCTTTCCCTGACTCCTCTATCTGTGTTACAATTCCCAACCAGTTCCCTTATTCACATTATCTTGATGTTTTTTCCATCATAGTATTCATCACCATCTTAAATTATCTTACTATTCTGTATATTTAATTTTTATATTCTCCTTGCAGCAGGTTTGAACTTCAAAAGACATTGAAGCTTATTAGTTTTGCTTATTTTTGTATTTCCAGCAACTAAAAGAGGGCCTGGTAAGTGAAAGGCATCAATACATATTACATAAATGGAAATCTAAATATGGTGAGATTCACTTGAAATTTAGTAGGCCAAAAACTGAGCTATAAGTCACCTTACCTATCCTCTCGTCTTTGGAGAGTGTTGCAGCAGGATGTGGTAGACATTAGATAAATCTCTATAGCTACTCTGGAGTGTTTGATAGCCAGATATATTAGAAAGACTTGGAAAATCACTTCTCTATAAAGAAAATACTGTTTCTTTTAATTGTACTGTATATATGCTGAAGAAGCTTTGTCATCAAGGAAGGAAGATGAAGAAAGAGAGATGCAAAGAATTAAGACATACACAAGAGAGCAGTTGATCACAGGGAAATAAAAACAAGAAGAGGGTGAGTGAGTGGCAGTTAAATTAAATTGGTTGGAGATTACATCAGGGTGGGAGGACTAATGAAGTAGAAAGACTAATGAAGTCTTTTTTCCACTAATGAAGTAGTAGAAGGAGTGAACGTGAAGGTTGGAGATGGTGCTCAGTGTGAGATGCTTGCAGTTGGGTTAAAGGAAGGTTTGCATTTATTGATAATAAGATAGGGATATTATCAACAACATGAGTAACTTTGGCAGACGGAAAAACAAGTTTATTGGAGCAATGGATTTAAAAAACCTGAGAGGCCAGAGTATTGGAAGAATCATGTAGAGGATACTTCAGTGACCAAAAATTAAGATAATGAGTAATGTTAGAGAGAGTAACAATGACTCAAGAACTAAAACTTTCCAGCTGCATGGGAGATGGTCTGTGAGTCTGTAAATGACTGGACGATGCCTCTTCGTCTGCAGATAGACGGGTATCTAGCTGGAGATGAAGATAAAAGTGGAAAAAGCAAACAGAAAAGATTCAAGGGAAGTCTTTGTTGAGATAGACGAAAAAGTGGAGGTAAAGTTCAAAGATGAGATTAAGGACAGTTTGCTGATGGATAACCATGAGTGATCTTCTGAATTTAGAAACAAATGGGATACAGAGACACAATTAGGGATGTGCAGAGCTCTGTGGGAATAGACTTCTGGAGGTGAGGGGTGGCCGCAGGGCCAGGGGCCCTTTCGTGCTGCCCTTACCCTGGCTATAGGCAGCCTTGAGATTTGTTTCTGGGGATCCCAAGGCACACAGGGCAAGGTGATAAGCTTCTAAAATATAGGCAGGGAGGAGACCAAGGGCTTCCTTTTCACAATGGTCTGTGCAGAAGTGGAATTTTGCTCTGACAATTTGAAGATAATTAAAAATCTTCTTAGACACACTTAAATTATGAGATAAAGGATACAAACAAACATTTTTCCTTTATAAAGCCTTCCAATGTTGAAGTACTCACTAAGCATTTAACTGCAATATAAACTCAAATGATCTTGAATTAATTACAATCTTGAAATAATTAATATACAAAGTTAATATTCGTTTTATTAAAAATCACAAATAGTACTCATAATTCAAAATGAAACACCATTTAAAATAGCAATGCATATATAAGATATATAGAAAGACATATTTTAACAACTTTATTGAGATTTAATTCATAGACCATGCAATTTATCCATCTGAAGGGTATAATTTATGACTTCTTTCACTTTGAATAAAAGTCTCAAGGTTTATGCATGTTGTATCATGTGTCAGTACTTCATGCCTTTTTAATTGCCACATAATATTCCCCTTTATAGATATGCCACATTTAATTTACTGATTTATCAGTTGATGGGCATTTGAGTTGTTTTCACAATTTGGTTACAATAATAATAATGCTGTCATGAACATTTGTGTATAAGATTTTGTGTGAATATGTTTTCATTTCTCTTTGGTATATACCTAGGAATGAAATTTGCTTTATCATATGGCCAATTCGATGTTTAACAGTAGAGAAAATTCCAGACTTTTTCCATAGTTACTACATTTATGATGTGCTTATTATTCACTTGTACATCTTCTTTGGAGAAATATTTATCTAGTTCCTTTGGTTGTTTTTATTTTTTATTATAATAATTTTTAAAAAATAGAGCTATAATGTTCTCTATATATTCTAAAAGTTCTTTATATATTCTAGAAGTTCCTTATCAGATATATGATTTGCAAAAATTTTCTACTGTTCTATGGGCTGACTTTTCACTGTCTTAGTGGTGTCTTATCAATCAAAAAGTCTTAATTTTAATGATGTGCGGTTTATTTTTTCTTTGGTGCTTATGCCTTTGATTTTTTATCTAATAAACCACTGTTTAATCCAAGATCGCAACTATATGCACTTATGTTTTCTTGTAAGAGTTTTACACTTTTAGCTGTTATGTTTAGGTTGTTGATCCATTTTAGGTGAATTTTTTTGTATCTGGTATGAAGTAGAGGTGCAATTTTATTCTTTTGCGTGTGATATCCAATTATCCAGAACAACTTGTTAAAAAGACTGTTCTTTCACCATTTAAATTTCTTGTAACAAGAAACAATGTTTTTAAAAACATATATGTCTTAAAATATGTTTAAAAACTTTGTAGAGAATATTGTGAAACTTAAAACATTAGATACCATTTTATATGCTAATATACCATATAAAAAGAAGAGTCAGTATCATCAAGATATCAGCTTTCCCTAAATTGTTCTATATGTTCAATAGCATTATAATCAAAATTTCAAGAAATATTTTTTTCAAGAAAATGGTCTGGCTCTCTTGAAAATATTTTCAATAAATTGTCTAACTTTAATATAGATGAGCAAGGAATAAGAAGCAAGACTTGAGAGGAATTAGGAGAAACAGGGAATAATTATACTCCCAGATGTTAATTATTATTATATTATAGAAATTGATGATATTTATATATGGATAGATATATTGACAAATGGAAAAGAGTAGAAATCATTGAAACTGATCTACCTCTCCATTGAATCAACTATATCACAATGGTGGCATTGTAGGTCATTAAAAAAACTAAATAACTACTTTAAAGACCTACTTAAATAGCTATACCAAAAATGAAACAAGTGTTATGCACATAAAAATATATTAAGGTAATATTCTCAAACTATTAACACATAAAAATCAATTTCCTATTGATCAAACAATTAAATTGAAAGGATAAATCTTTAAAGTTATTACAAAATGATACAAGATAATATCTAAATAAATTAAGGTTGGGTTGGATCTATTAAATAAGACAGAAAAGTACTAACCATAAAAGAAGAGAAATTTAAATTCAAACATATTAAAAATTATTGATATCTTTTCACCAAAAGACATCCCAAGAGAATCAAATAGAAGTTGAAATCAGAGGAATACATTTTTTAATCTATATAGCTGATGAATAATTAGTATTCAAACTATACAAAAAGACATGCATCAATAGGAAAAAGAAAACCAAATATGAAATGTGAGATGTGTCGAGATTCCTAATAACCATAAATGTATCAAATAAGACAAATGTGAAAATAAGACAAATAAGACACAATGCAAAAACATTTCTACAACCACAATTTTACAAAAATTAAGAATTCTTATACTACTAATTGTTGGTAAGGATATATATCCACGGAAACGCTTAGATATTGTTGAAGTGTAAGTTTGTATATTGAATTTAGAAAATAATTAGGGACTGTTTTTAAAAACTGCATATCCTACTAACAAAAAATGTAATCCTATT
Source organism: Lepilemur ruficaudatus (assembly GCA_963574885.1). Taxonomy (NCBI): domain Eukaryota; kingdom Metazoa; phylum Chordata; class Mammalia; order Primates; family Lepilemuridae; genus Lepilemur; species Lepilemur ruficaudatus. The sequence continues at coordinate 6,450 of CAUYRT010037248.1, forward strand.
ACGATAGGGAAAGCTTTGACACACGCAAGCAAATTGCCAACAGCATTGTTTGTAATAGTAAATAAATTGGAAACAGATATCCATCAACAGGAGAATACATTTTGATATATCCAAGGAAGGGAATATCTTACAGAAGCAAAAATAAAATTAATTGTAGTTGAAAGATGCAAGGAATGAATCTCAGAGACATAATATTGAATGTAAAAGGCAAGTTTCTCAAAATTCTATACATTGTAAAACTATATTGATAACATTCAATTACAAAAAAGTACACATAAATAATAAAACTATTTTCCAAAGATAACGAGGATGATAAACATGAAAGTCAGGATCGTGTTGGCCTCAGAGGAAGGAGATCAGGTAGCAGAGAAATGCATAGATTATAGATTGCACATGGTGGATGCAAACTATTGTGAATGTTTTACGTTTTAAGTTGCATATTGAATGCATAAATGTTCATGACATTATTGTGCCATATTATTTTAAATACAAATATATTCACCAAAGTATAATTACTATTCCTTTTCTTTATCCTTTGAATTGTTTATATTTCCTTAGGTAATTGGGATGAGGAACTTTGAGATTATAATCAAATATAATGATTACAATAATAAAATTACAACTGTCAAAGTGTTTATCTTTGAATTAGAACCCACTTATTGGCATGTTAATTGGTTTTGATTTAGTGTCTATGGGGAGATGGAGTAGTAGAGAAATCTATTTATACAGCTTAATTTGAGATCCTTTGAGAGATCTAGCCTTCATTTTTCTAGAGTTGATGGTTTCTGCATCACAAAACCTCTGCCAACACTGAATAAGTATTTGTCAAGTACTGGTAATACAAATGTTATTTAAATCAATTCTTAATCATTTTTTCAACCTATGGAATTCACATTTATGAGTTTCCTCTTGAGATTTTAAAGATAATATCTTTCACATCATTCATTTTCTTAAAGATTCCTTGGTTTCTAATCTAGAGCAGAGCTGATATTCCCTTACAGATGGTCCTTTATCTACTTGATTCCACAGAAAATTGGGCCCTGTTGATGATAATTTTGACTATCAATACAAAACATAAACAAAAGACACTCAACACCAGAAACAACAAAAGAAAACATAATACACACTGAGAAGAGACCTCTCTTTTAGCGTTCACAGCATTTATTCATGTTCTCCAGAAATCAGCTCAACCATGTGATTGCATCCACGCAAAGGTTCTCGATAAAATGGAACAAGCAATGAACTAATCCTCCAAAGAATAGCAATAAAATAACAGATGTCAAATTAGAAAGCCAAAAATGCAATTCCGGAGTTAAGGCTTTTTTCTCTGACTTACTTTTTACTTGTGTGTGTGTGTGTGTGTGTGTGTGTGTCTGTCATATGTGTATATTATCTACGTATCTATATCTCTATAGTGACGTAAAATACATGTGCTTACATGTATATAGGCATTATGGACCATATATATTTTTCAAGGTTTGGACCATTTAAGGCATAAGCCAAATTTTGAAATTGTGAGACTAACCTTTATCCTGAGAGCTGCAAAGCCTATTTATCCATTTCCAGAATATTATAGAATTTGGCACTCTGAAGGAGAATCATATAGATTAAATAGCTATCTATTGGATATATATTTTTTCTTTCAGGAACTATAAGACTTTGAATATGCCATGATGACAAAGATAGGCTCCTGTTTTTGAGGAGCTTAGGGTTTCATACAATAGAGTTAATTGAATAAGAATAAATTCTGCTGTCTTCAGACTGCTTTTAAATTCATTACATTTCTTCTATAGTTGGTGCTCCTGACTCATTTCATCTTCCTTATATGGTGAAACCTAAAATTAACCACAATTTTGTTGTAGATATCACTTAGTGTAACAGTGCACCTTTACATATGATGCAATTGGGTGATATTTTACCTCTTGGTCCCCTTTTTATAACACTAAATATCAGCGTTTCTACATTTTATAGCTTATCATCCACATAGAGACCAATGTAATCTTTCAATTATAAGCTCTTTCTCTGCCACATAACATATATTTATTTTTTTTGTAAAATTTATATTTCTTCTCCTCATTAAAAAAAGAAAACTGGCCGGGCGCTGTGGCTCACGCCTGTAATCCTAGCACTCTGGGAGGCCAAGGCGGGCGGATTGCTCAAGGTCAGGAGTTCGAAACCAGCTTGAGCAAGAGTGAGACCCTGTCTCTACTATAAATAGAAAGAAATTAATTGGCCAACTAAAAAAAAAAAAAAATATATATATATATAGAAAAAAATTAGCCAGGCATGGTGGCATATGCCTGTAGTCCCAGCTACTCGGGAGGCTGAGGCAGGCGGATCACTTGAGCCCAGGAGTTTGAGGTTGCTGTGAGCTGGGCTGACGCCACGGCACTCACTCTAGCCCGGGCAGCAGAGTGAGACTCTGTCTCAGAAAAAAAAAACAGAAAACCTTTCAGCATTAGCTTCTGCACTTTTGTGAATCATTTCTGACTCCATTGCCCCAGTCTATGAGAATGTGGGTTGTTTTGGAAGTTAAAACAATTGCACATTTCCAAATACATTGCAATAATTTCTTCCTTAACTGAATTTTCTCTGATTAGCTTAACTATTTTTCTTCTCTTTCTCTTTAGCCATTAGGTATTCATTTTAATTCTATTATTGTGGATTTATTTTCTCATGTTCTGGCTACGATACATTTTTGATTCAAAAAGAAAAATAAATTATTGTCTATTTGTGCATTATAAAACATATCCCAAAGGAGAGACTATTTATCACTTTAAATCTTGCCTTTATAGTCAAGCTCTCTGACCTCTGTCCCAATAATAGCTCATTTGGAGTCTCAGTGAAGTGGACATCTTTATAACAAGCCCGCACGTCAGGCTCTGGAGTCAGGCCAGTGTGGTGCATAGTACAGCATCCATAATCCACCTCTTGTTGTTCATGCTCTTGTGCCATCTCCTCCCTTTGAATATGGGTGGGACCTGTAACATGCTTCTAACCAATAGAATATGGTAAAGAAGGTTATGTGTATGTAATTATGTTACATACAGTTGTAATCCATTTTGCTAGGAAATTATCTTTCACTTGCTAGCTTTGAGGAAGCAAGCTGCCATGCGGTTGAAGAGACCTCTGACCAACAGCCATCAAGAAACTGAGGACCTCAGTCATGCAGCCTGCAAGCAACTGAATGCCACCTATAAGCACACCTGCCTGAAAGCCGATCTTTTTCCAGTCGAGCCTCAGATAAGACCAGAACTCCAGTCAACACTTCTTACAGCTTTGTAAACTTACAGATAGAGAACTCAGCTAAGCTGTGGCAGCTAAGCTTCTGACCCCAGAACAACTATGAGATAATAAATATGTGTTGTTTTAAGAAACTAAGTTTGTGGTAATATTGTTATGCAGTACTAGGTTGCTCATACTACCTGGCTGTGAATTCCAGCATGGCTACTATTAATATCTACAAGTATCATTTTATGGTTGAAATTGTGTCTCTATAAAGTATATATATTAACTCTTACCTTATGATTTGCTGTGTAGAATAAATGAATTTATCATATAGAATTTTCTTGTATATTGCATGGCAAATGCTAAACAAATATTAGCAAATTTTTCACTTTCCCTCTTCCTCTTTTAACTTCTTATAAATATGTGTGCCTTAAGAATTAACAGCACATGTTCCCCAGCTGAATCATATGTGAGAAACCCATGTGGCTAATAAAATAAACAGCACAATAGGATTGATTTTGAAAGTTGCCTATATCATCCTTTGTAATCTCTGTATTTTTTTTTTTTGTGTGTATATAACAATGACCATCAAAACCATACAGGGCTCACATTGGAAAATGATGATCAAATTCAAGATATCCATATGTCTAAAATTATTATACTTTAATAATATTTTATTTATACTAAATAATATTTTAAAGTTGTTGAATTTTTATTTTGGCCAAGGCTAGACTATACTTTTAAAAACATTTAGGTCTTTTTAATTTAGTTCCACATTTTAGAGAGTTGGCAAATCCGAGTAGAGATGACCAAAGGACTTAATTTATTTGTCTTAAGAGAACACTATGAAGTTTTGAATCTTAACATGCTGTTGAGGAAGGTTACTGGGAATTACAGAAACATCTGATACACATTTATTCGGAGCTTGCTCATCACAAGTTGGGGAACAATTAAGCAACACTCTAGTAAAGTCACTTGGCATTCTCCCGGACGCCCACAGGGTATAGTCTATTTCTGGTATTATGTGAATATCATTGCAATTGCTAGGCTAAAAGTAATTATAAAAGGATGAATTTTTAATATTGAAGATCAAATAATAGAAGGATATTTATCTATTAAATTAGATGGTTCATAAATGAATTTTCTGTTACAGGAAATTATTATCATATAAGATTTAAACCACAATTTTTCCCCAAGTTTGCATGTTGTACTTAAGTTAAATTCAATTTCAATTTATTGTCATGTGCCCTATATCAGTGAACTTTTTGATTATAGAATTTTTTCTTTAAATTTATAAATATAAGAATTTATTTTGCTAGTGATATTTCTATTTTAGAATTGATTCAATAGTTGATTTAACCTAATATTGCACTGTAGAGAGTCAGAAATAAAGTTATTAATTTCTTCATCTCAGTTCTGATCTCTGTTGACTAAACTATATGTTTATAAAATACTCTAAGTTTGTTTAGTCATTTTTACAAAAATAGTTTGACTGTGTTTATTTACGGCAATTGAGGAACATAACAATAAATTTTAGTATAACATTTTCCCTTATAAATTGGAAAGATAAATAAATTATACTTTATAAATCTATAAAGATAAACATATTTATAAAAATTAGTCATAACATATATTAAGCTATTTTTAGCAACACATGGCTAATAATTTTAATTATATAATTTTTAGCTTATTGAATATAAGCTAAAAACATAGATTTTATTTTATCTAGTTATTTCCAACATTGACTATGTGATGTATTTGGTTTAATAAAGGTATTAGGCAAACAATTAAAGTGTATATTTCTGTGATTTATTCACCATCTAAAAATACAATATACTCTGATAATAGTTATTTTTTATAAGACTTTTGTAAATATCTTTTACATATTAGATTATTGTACTTAAATATTTATTAATTATATACTCAAAGTTCCTAAATGCTACAGGATTACATGTAATTATATGATAGAGTTGTCAACAAAAATAATAGTTTAACACTTCTGAATAAATATTTTCCCTTTTTAAAATAAGGGTTTTAACCTAAATTTTTTAATATTATAATACTGGGAAAAAATCAACAAAATTAAGTACTGTATATGTACACTACAAGCACACATACACATGTAAGTGTGTGTGTATGTATAGAGAGAGAAAAAAGAAGTTATTTTCATAATAAAAACATGAATACTTCAACAATACTTGTTTTGTAGTGGAAAAATAAATGAATCCTGTAGAACAATCAAGATTTAGTGAAAAAACTAGTTTGTAGACTTTGTTTTTGAAAATATGGTAATATGTATAACAAGGTAAGTAAATGGCTATTTTCATTGGTGTTGTCATTCAACTGATTTAGTAAATATGTGGTCTTTTTTAACTTTTCTAGTAAATCAAATAACCAAACATATTCAAGTGTTCTGGTGATAGAAGTCAAGAAGCAGTGAGCACTCTTATTTTGGAATTAAGTTCTGCTATACAAAAGTAGAGATTATTCATAGAGCATCTTTTTACAATTTATGTATGTCTCAAGTCTGACATAGTAGCATTATACCTTCTGAAAGTTGTCATAGTATGTCATCTTCATGTTTTATGTTACATACTGTTGGGCTATGGCTTTATTTTTGAATATTTTGCTTTTGTTCTTGTTTGAAACTAATAGTCATAGAAAAATGGAAATATGTCTTATTTCCTTATTTTCTGCCTGGAAATAATAGTGAAATTAAATATTTATTAACTAATAAAGCTGAAATAAATGACGAATGAATCAAACTCAAATACAGGAAAGGTGGGTTCTAAAGAAGTTCATAAAATATGGAAGAAAAATTCGTACCTATTTTCAAATTTTCAAAAATCTCTTTTATAAGTACTTTACCAACCAATGTAAATTGAAAATACTATCCATATCACTTCACTATATTCTCTTCATCTGTTGTGTTATTTCAATTTTAGTTTTTGAAATTGGAGAGATTTCTAGAATCTTAGAACACAATAAATTGGACATTTTAAGAATATTTAAATTAGAAGACTATGAAAAATGCAAATAACTATGTAAATTATCTGATTTTGATTTTAAGTAATACCTGAAGAAATATGTCATTAAATAAATTCCTTGGTTTAAGGTTCACTATTTGTAATAACAGAGTGAAGGTCATTGTCAGTATGTTTTTATGTAGATGTTTTCAAAAATATTGATAATACAGTGATAAAGTAAAGGCAATGATGATATATACTCATTGTATACTCTTTAAAAAATTCTGTTAATGTACGATTTTTGCATTTTGCTTACCAATTAATGTCTGGTATATCATTGATTTGATTGATAGATGTTTACTTGATAGAAATAATAGAAAACAGAAAACTGTGTTCATAGAAATAATTGTCCACTTCAACTGTTTAATAGAAAAAGGTTAAAATGGACAATTACTTAAAATATTAGTTTAATATAGTTTTTCAACAATATAGACAAAGTGATAAGAATATAACAAAGCAACTATCAACTTAAGAAGATATAGTATTATGAAGAGGAGCTAAAATATTATTAAAGCTCGTGAGATGACATAAGCTAAATCATGTAAAATTACTGGTTATCAGGACTGTCAACTGTTTCACACATTTTCGTTGTCAAATTTCTTTATGTGACAGGTACATAATTTTGTGAATAAAGTGCTATAAACACTTGCATCTAGCATGCTATAAAAACAACATAAATTCACCTCCAGCTATTTTTAGTATTCAGCAAAGCAAGTATCAGTGACTTAAATATGGGTTGGAATTCTATACATCACTAAAGCAGTGAAGCACTCAATAAATTTAAAATGCAAAATATCAGCTGACACCTATTCTGGTCTTTCAGTGGCATGCTTGCCTTTTCTAGAGCACTTTCAGGTATCATAATAATAAATACAGAATCTCACAATATTATTAGGAGGAACAGAGTTTATTTACAAATATATTTAAGAAGGTGCATTAGCTATGAAATTTTATTCTGAACATCTGTGTTCTTGTAAATTGTTATGCTGTTGGGCTTTATATTCATTTATCGATTTCCGTAAATATGTTTACATCCAGTTATGTCATCTACTTCTTTATGATTAACTCATTACAGTTACCTAGGATGACTTGTGTTTCCTCTATAAATCACTCTTTATGTTTTCACTGTAGGCTTCTATAGAGCAAGGCTCTATGTCCGACTTTGACAAAGATGGCCACTGACTTCAAGGAGCATATGTTTCCATACAGAAACAAAACATGCCATTCACAAACATCTGTGCTGAAAGAGATGGTGTTGTATCTGTCATAAGATAAGTAAATGCAGCGTGTGATAGTAAGTGCAGTGGTATTTAAGAACAAGGAAAGGAGGGAGTTAAAGCACACGTGATGTGATCAAACAGAAACTGGCTGAATGGGGAGGCAAATGTAATACTTCCGTAGGAATTCTCTAGAAATGGGCATCTGGATAACTGTGATTGGATTCTTAGGGCAGGTCAATATCCTTTTGTCTTTTGGTTGGGGTAGTGAAAACACAAAAGAGCCAGTAGAGAAGCCACATTTTTTCCACATGTAGAAAAGATCTTTCCCCTCAAGTGAACACATCGCATGATTTCATAATAAATGGAGAAGACATACAGCACTTTAAAAAGCTGTTAGAACAATTTTGTGAAGTTAACATTAAAGGGTGTGATTTGAAAAGGGCATGGAATTAAACGATGAGTGAATGCAGTTTCGTGAGGACAGATGGCGTGCGGAATCAGCGCAGACTGTAATTGTGTCTAATAACAGACCACCACAACTAGAGTTGAACTTGTCAGATCCTCACAGGAAAAACAGATGTTTTGTTGGTTTCATAATCCCAGCCTATTATACATTTGCAACAGCTATAGCTAATGGCTTTTTATTCATGTTCTTTCTTTGACATCCAAATAGGGTATTTTTTGCTTATACAGCAAAGACAGAGATGGAAGGCAGAAAAATAGCATGAGTTGATCGGCTTACTCTTGTAACCAAAAGATATTTTGCTTTTAGATCTATAATAACTGTAAATTCTAAAGTATTAAATGTTGGCAATATGCCCAATTAAATATTGGTGTTTATGTGCAGTTGGAAATAAATGATTTGCATATTTTTTGGCTATGTATAATTTGTTCCAACAAATCACGTGAAGTAATTTTGAGGTTTTTTTTTTTACATTCCACAATAGAAATATTTAGTAATTTCTATGTATCTCAATCCTGCCATATACTATAAGATACACACAACAATGCATGTATGCAAGTATTTTCAATATTATAATTTAGTTGCAGTATCAGTGCAATAATATGTTTGGATAGTAAACATTTTTCTAAGTACTGTGTAAACGTATGATTTTTCATGATCTATATGAACCCAGTAGGATCACATATAGTGTGGGAAACAATAAAGTGACACAACTATGTGTGAAGGCAGTACATACGCAAACCCCTTGATCTTGGATTTTCCAGTCTCCACAACTGTGAGAAATAAATTTCTGTTCTTTATAAGTTACCCAGCCTGTAGCATTTTGTTATAGAAGAACAAATAACTTAATACAAGAATGTATTTTTCATTTGACAGTTATCATTTATTGGAGGCAGAATGCATAAAGAACACAGAGCAAGCATTGGAATCACATTGCCTTAGCTCAAACACCAGCTCGACCATGTGTTTAGAGTATAACATAAAAAAGCTACTTAATCCCTCCATGTCACCATGTGTTCATCTGAAATATAACTACTGCATGTATTATACAGAACATTATATATGCTTAAAATTAATTTTTCAGAGAAGATACGTTCTTAATTTCCTTAAAGAGTATACAATAACTAAAGCAGTACCATAAATTAATGCTTGGGAATTTTGTCATTGTGGGTACAGGCAACACATTCTCTATTTAAAATACTAGTACTCACAGATTGGTAACATGGCTTAACCAGATGTAATCAATCTTCTCAGATATTGTTTTTCAAATTGGGATACAATTTCTTGCAGTCAAATATTCAGATCTCAAGGTACGATTCAATGAGTTTTGACAAATGCATATATTCATGCAATCCACACACCAATAAAGATATAGCATGTTTTCATTACCTCAGAAAGTATCCCAAACCATCTTCCAGACATTATCGATCATAGGCAACCACTTTCTGATTTTCTGTAATCATAGATTAGTTTTTTTATTCTTGAATTTCACCTAAATGGAATCATATAGCATGCACTATTTATATCTGGTTTCTTTCATGCAAAATAATGTTTTTGAGATTCATACATTTTGTTGCACATATCATAGTTTTGTTTGTTTTTTGTTTTTTTGGCTGAGCTGTATTCCACTGTATGGCTATATCATAGATTTATTTTAAAATGCATTATCCTTTCACAAACATTCGAGTTGTTTCCAGTTTGGGACAACTAGGAATAATATTGCTATACATATTCTTGTACAATTACTTTTATGAGTGTTTCATTTTTGTTGAATAAAGGTCTAGGAATGGAATTAAGGGGTCATAGGGATATGAACATTTAACTATATAACAAACTGCTAAAAGTCTCCAAAGTAGTTATACTATTTTAGGCTCCTATATGTTTGCCAATATTTGATGTTCTGTCTTTTTACTTTTATCATATTATAATAGTGTGAGGTGCTCCCCATATTTGATTTTATTCCTGTTGATTGTATATATATGTTTTTAATTATTTTTAATTATTATGGGTACATAATAGTTGTATATATTTATAGGGTACATGTGAGGTTTTCATATAGGCATTCAATGTGTAATAATCAAATAAGGATGATGGGGTACCCATCACTTCAAGCATTTATCATTCTTCCTGTTAAGAACATTCCAAATCCATGTGGTGTTTGTTTTTCCATTCCTGAGATACTTCGCTTAGGTTAATGATTTCCAGTTCCATCCAAATTGCTACAAAGGACATTAATTTATTCCTTTTTATGGCTGAGTAGTACCTCATGGTATATATTTACCACCCTTTTAGTTATTTTAAAATATACCATAAGTTATTGTTAACTATAGTCGCTTTATTGTGCTATCAAATATTGTTCATTCTATCTAAATATCTAACTATATTTTGCAACCATTAAAATAGTTGATTGCATTGAGACAAGATTAGAATGATGCTTATAAGAGGCTGGGAAGGTCAACTTTGATTTTAATTGGCATTTTCCTAACTACTAATGATATTACCACCTTTTTATGCTGTTATTGGCAATTTGTATGTGGTTTTCATTGATATTGCTAAAAATATTTTCAAGTCTGTTGTCCAGTTTTTTATTAAGCTGCTAATTGATATGTAGGAATTATTTAAGTATTCTACTTATGTCATTATGTCATTTACAGATGATAGATAGATTGATTTTAACATTAAAAACCGGCCCAAAAGGGAACATGAGCTGTATGTTATGTACCTGTTTACGCATTGCCTGTAAATACGTATCCCCTCATAAATGTCCTCTCATAAATATGTATAGCTTTTCTCCCAAACCTGAATATGTATGACTTTATCATGTGATATAAGCACTGTGAGGCATAAAACCCAATCTGTCTGTCCTCTCTTCTAAGAGAGAGCCCCTTTGGCACATGCTGGCGGTTCACTCTTCCTCATCTGCAAAGTGATACTGCCAATAAAGCTCTCCTTTCCACTATACAGCCATCCTGCTGGTCTATGGACTACAGGTGCTACACTAACCGTATTCTTGAGACTATCCTCACTTTATTATATAGCATTATGCTTTTGTATTTTGCTGTAATTATTTTGTTAGTATTATGGGGAGATGTTTATTTTTTAATTTTAAGAATGATATTGATTTATAATTTAATTTTCTTGACAATTTCTTTATCAGTTTTTGGTATTTATGCTATGTGTTTCTCATAAAATGAGTTGGAAAGTGTTTTCTCTTAAAGAAATTTCTCTGCAGAAATTTTTGTAATATTGATATGATTTCTTACCTAAATATTTGATAGAATTCACCAGTGAAGCAGTCTGAACTTTGATTTTTGTTCTTAGAAATAATTTTAATTATCAGTTTAGTAGATATAGTGCTATTTACGCTTTGTATTTACTTCTTAGTCATGTTAGATTTGCTTTTTTCATCTTCGTTGTCAACATTATTGGCATAAAATTTTCCCTAATATTTCTTAATTATACTTTCTGTTTTTGTAGAATTTGTAGAAATATTCATTCCTGTACGTAATTTGTTTTCTCTCACTCTCTGGCTCACTGTTTATCAATGTTAATCAACTTTTGGCTTTGAGACATTTCTCTATGAATTTATTTTGATTATTTCATTGATTTTTTTTTCTTGTCCTTATTATTCTCTTGTTTAAATTTTGGGTTAACTTCCTCTTTTTCCCCTAGTTTCTTAAGTTAGAATTTTTGATCATCTTTTTTTAAATCTTTTTTCTTTATCATGTGAGCATCTAAAGTAATTGACATATTTTTATAATTATTCTGTTCAAAATACTTTAAATTCCTTTTGCTATTTATTCTTAGACCTATAAATTATTTAAATACCAGTTGCTTCTTTCCAAATACTTGAGATTTTACTAGAATCTCATTATTAATTTCTAATTTAATTACATTGAATGAGTGTCTGATTTAATGAGTGTGACAGAATATAATCTGGAATATTTAAATCCTTTGAAATTTATCAAGACATTTTATGTTGCAACACATGGTCTACGATCTGTTCTAGGATATTTATGCTCCACAATATTAATTAGGACACATTATTGATAGTGCTCTTGGGATATTTTTTATATATATACAGAATCTTTTGTCTACTTGTTCAGTAACATTTGTCTTGAGATTGGAATATCCAATTAATCTCCATGCAATGTGTTTAACAAATATATTTGAGCAAAATTTACCAGGTTGTTTTCAATTTTTTTCTTTTACCATCAAGTCTATGTTATTTTCCCCTTCTTACCTTACCCACTTTCAGTGTTTGAATTTTTTTTTTTTTTTTTTTTGAGACAGAGTCTCACTCTGTCGCCCAGGCTAGAGTGAGTGCAGTGGTGTCAGCCTAGCTCAGAGCAACCTTAAACTTCTGGGCTCAGGCTATCCTCCTGCCTCAGGCTCCCGAGTAGCTGGGATTACAGGCATGCGCCACCATACCTGGCTAATTTTTTTATATACATATATATTTTTAGTTGTCCAGCTAATTTCTATTTTTTTTTTTTTTTTTTTTTTTTAGTATAGACGAGGTCTCGCCCTTGCTTAGGCTGGTCTCGAACTGAGTTCAAATGATCCACCCGCCTCGGTCTCCCAGAGTGCTAGGATTACAAGCATGAGCCACCGTGCCTGTCCCTTATTTCGTTTTTTGCTCTACTTGATTGAAGTTGTCATAGATTGAGTTCTCTCAGAACCATTTCCTGAGAGTAGGATGGGTTAGTAGTTGACGTGGAAGGTAACACAGGAAAATCAGTGGAATAGCAGAGAAAGGTTATAGGAAAAGAAGGAAATCAACATAGGCAGGTTATTACAACTCAGCATGACACTACTGAGTGCAACTGGGGCTCAGTTATGCTGGGAACCTCTTGGAAATGCTGTAAAAATATTTTTGAGTTTTGTCACTTAAAAGGCAAGAGAATTGGATTATTTATTGGCTATTCCACTTGTTATTGATGGTAAGAAGGATATTTTAGTTAAAGAAAGTCTCAGGCAGAGATTTGAAGTAAAATATCTACCACTGTGAACAGAAATCTTGAGTTCCAGGAAGATACAACACCAACTGATAAGTTACAGATTCTATTTCTCTTCGTTTTGAAGTCACCAGAAAAATTACAGAGAGATAATTAATTTATCAGAACCCAACTTAATCAATACTTATACCCTTCTCAGGAATATGAAATGGGCTTTGAAAACTTTAACAGCACACACTGTTCCAGACTATATTATTGTTGTCATGCATTTTGACTCTATCGCTTTTTAGCACCCAAAGACATTAGTACTCTCTGTAGTTAATGTCAATGTATAATTGTCCCATGTTTACCACCTTCAAAATTCTTTAATGTTCCCTTTTTCTTAGTTTTCCATACAAGATCAATTCCTTTCAACGTAAAGCATATCCTTTACAATTTTTTTTTTTTTAGTATAATCTGCTGGTGATGAAATTGCTCACTTTTAGGTTTATTTCTTCTATAGATGTCTCTTTATTTTCCTCTGATTCTTAAAAAATAAGTTCACTAGTAATTGAATTCTAGATTCACACTTATTTTCTTTCAGCACATTTAAAATGTCTCTGCTTTCTTTGGGTTTTCATTGTTGAAACAGAGAATCCATTGTCAGAACATCTGGCCCTCCCGTGTTTTTCCCTCTAGCCGATTTTATGACTTTCTCTTTCATTTTAGTGATGGAAAATTTCACTGTGATGTATCTAGTTTTTATTCTAGGTTTTTGGTTTGTTTCTCTGCCCTGCTAAGGATAATTTGAGCTTCATGGATCTAAGAATTATATTTCAGCTGTTCTCAGAGCAGTGTTCCAGCTATTTTCTTTTTAAATATTGCCTCTGTTCAATCTCTCACTCTAACAGGGCATTCAAGCTATAGGGTCTCAAAATACTCTCAACATTGTACATCCTGCTATTTACTGATCTCTGCAACACAGATAACCAGAGTAATCATGCCTCATCTAAATCGTTTGCCTTCTTGTGACTGTGACGTTGACGGTGCTACCTGTTTTCTTTACGTAGTTTGCTCTCTCTATCTGTAACAAGATACTACCATTCCTTTATGACAAGTAAGGGACCAACATGGGTACGGATTTTTCTGTTCCGCCCCTTTGTGCTCCTGTTTCATCCTGTCTATGTAACCAGCTTCATAAGCAAATTTCAATGACCTCTATATGTTTTTTATAATTCTCTCCCTCTCATGTTTTAGATTCTTGGGCCAGTGGGGCTTGATGACTTTTCTGAGTTGTTTCTCAGAAGTAATGGAATCTCTAGAAGACAAAGGGAGGAGATTCTGAAGGCCCCTGAGCAAGCCTCCTAACGCCCAAACTCACCATCTCCCACACCCGCCCCCAAAGCTTGCGGCCACCTGTCATTGGCACCACGACCTGCCCCAGTGCACGTGGCCCCTCCTTAAAAATCCCGTGATCTCCATTGGTCAGGTGATGGATTTGAGGCTGCTTCTCCCCAAAATGTGTCTTTTGCATTAAAATTTCCTTTCTTCCTTGGCAATCCTCGTTGTCTCAATAATTGGATATCTGTGTGGCAAATAACTTGACCTAGGCGGAAACCCTCTTGCAGTTTCTGTAACATTTACATGTCTATTATAGTATTTATAGTTTTTGTTCCCATGATAAAGATTAATACCTATTTCAAAATTCTCCCCAGATATATGCAAAATGATATTAAGGGAAATGTCTGTCTGCTTTTCCCTCAGTTACTTCAAAATGTCTTCATAATAGAGACACATCAGTAATCGTTGTGGTAAACTTAACTGATGTGAGCTTGCAACATGCGGGCAATATGATTAAATATTCTCGTGGCTCCCGCTTAAATGTGTACAGAAAACGTGCATTCTCAATGCCTCCTTACCTCTTCTTTTCCCATTGGTCCTCCATCTTCCGTCTAATTTTCAGATGCAAGTCCAGAAACAACAAAACAAGGAATAGGTGGGTAACATCTCGTGTGAGTTTCTCAGCCACCGTTGGAATGCAGACTAGCTGGCATCGCTTTAAGAGACGCCTACCTTTTTCCACAGCCTGTCGGCAGAACCCTGAAGGAACAGAGGGATGCTGCCTTTATATACAGTCGCAGTCCATGGAGAATGTTAGTTTCTAATGGGCCGAAAATGTGTGTTAGGAAAACAGATGGTAGTATCCACTTTACATATAATAATCCATCGAGTTTCCTGTCTCTCTAGACCTCCTCTCCTGCAGGCTACAGTCACACGATTCGTCTACACTCTCAGAATAAGCTCGGTCTCATCGCAGGATTTGAAAACCATGCTTCCTTTACCAGGAGTCTTCTGATAGGGAGTTTTCCTAGACCAGTACCTATGACACTTCTGCTGTGAGGTCCGTTCTGCCCTTTAGTGCTACTTCTGGACGTCAGCTTTTGCTTGATGAGAACTCATCCCATGTTTTGATTCCAGTCTTATTCCCTGATGTCTGAGTGGCCTTTTTTCTTTTATTGGCACCTTAGTACATGAATCTCTGTCGGTCTCAAGACCTTATTGATTTTGTTATTATCCCCAACAATTCAATATTTCGTAAAGCACAATTGACTAGTATAAAAAGACACTTTAGCATGTGGATTTAATTTTTCTGGACTGATGTATGTAATACTACTTGTGACCTGAAAGAGTTGATGTATTTTTCAAGTTTTGCTGTGCTCAGGATAGGATCTATGACTTTTCAAGATATACATTTCTGATGCCTAAAGTGGATCTATTTGTTATATTTTGTTACACTTAGGTTTCTCATTATTTTGTTTCATATGAATCCTGGTTAATTATTTCTAGACCTTCCTACTAATAGCTACTTACTTAGTAATCACTGTAATCCCCACATCTGAAATCATGAGCAGCCCCCCCCCCCCACCTTCTAGCTGGGCTTTTGAGACAGTTGAGCTTTCCTCCCACACCTGACACACAGTATTCACAACACCCAAACAGGCTCCATAGGGTCAAAACCTAGCATTTCCTGGGCAGCCTCACCGTTTTGTAGTGAATTCTTTCATTAATGTCTGTGTCCTGAGCTAGGTTATAAATTTGATATGAAAGCCGCTTCCATTAAACAATCCTGCTTTCCTGATTTGTGCCTGAATGTATCTCCTTTTTTCCCTAATGTTAGTTGTAAGACTGGTGAAATACCAGTTCTAGCTTTAATTAAATTATAGTCAAAAGATTCAAACTATAGGAATATTTTAAAGTACTTATTTTGTGCCTTTCATCCCATTGGCCCAACCAAACAAGGTAAACACATACTATTTCCAAAAACTTACATAGACCTTTCAATTCCAAATAACCAGACAGGTTTTATGTTAAATGTTTGTAACTCTTAAAACTATTTCAATATTATTTTGTAGAACATTATTATACCTTTTTATTAATCCAAATATAACTTTCTTTATGTGATAGAGGTTAAATTTTCCACATGATTCTTAATAAGTGAATATATGAGTGCCTATGTCTAGGTTTGAAATATATTTTCTATATTTATAAACATACACACACACACACAATTTAAACTATTATCAATGACATGCAGACACTTAACCCCACAGAAAGAAAGAAACAGAAAGAAAAAGAAAGAAAAGTTTAACACAAACTGTAAAATCTTTGAAATATTTAGAATTGACCTTAACTGAATTATTTGGAACCATTTACTTTCATTAACCTACTACTAAGTTATGCTTATTAATTAATACCCCCTAATTTGGGTAATAAATCTTCTCAAAGAAGTTTCATAGTGAAAGGAAAGGATTCCAAGGTTCTCGGTCCACAGGTCACTCTCAAAGGTGAATATCCTGGAGAGGGAGAGTACCCCTCAGTGCCTGTCACGGTCCTGTCCATGGCTAGATTTTAAAGTGCTTCCCTAGCGCTTGGCTTGGAGGAATCGCAAGCCTAGGCCCACACAGTGGAGAGAGATGACAGGCACTCAGCAAGCATGCGTGAAGAATTTATTTAAAGGAAGTTTAAGGGTGCAAAGCGAAAGCACATTTCCTAAGGGGAATGGGTCTGTCTCTG
>CAUYRT010037249.1:0-42045 GCA_963574885.1 Lepilemur ruficaudatus
TGTACGTAGATACAGTTAGAGCACTATGTATGTACTCTCTGGACTACTTTGACAGAGTAGATTTTTGAATGTAACAAGATAAGTCAACTTGAGTGGTAATATATTTTGGGAAATCAGCTCACTACAAATTGTGACTGTAAACATTGTACTGTAAATGTTTTGTAGTTTTCCTCCAATAAAATTTTAGGAAGAAGAAAAAAAAATAGAATAGAAATAGACACCAGTTAGAGAAAAGGGCAAAATATCATATAGAATTTGAGGTGATAATGTTATCTTCAAATGTAGCTATTCTATGCGTAGGTGAACAGACTGAACTAGGATATGTGGAGATACGGATTTTTAAATGGTAGTATGAAAAAGAAGTGAGGCATCTAAGACCAATACAACAAGCAGACTTGATGGAGGACAGGATCTAAATTCAAGGTGCAATTGTGAAATTAAACTGGCATAAATCATTTAACATCTCAGAAACTCAGTTTTTAAATGGGGATGATACTATCTACTTTACAATGTTTTGAACACACAAAGTGAAAGGGCCTGCAAGCTGTAAAGCTACATAGATTAAGATACTGTGATATGGTGAAAGTCATGAGAACTGAAGGGTAGACGATTTCAGCCATGTATATCTTAAGGGCTTTGAAGTGGAGACTTTAGCCTTCCTCCCTTGATCTAAGATCTACATGTTGCTGTGCTATGAAGTGTATGATTCATTATTACAAGCAGACATTAAAAGGTCAGCTCACTTGCCTGCTTCTCTAACACATGAAAAATAACACCAAAGTCTTTATAAATTCTGGAAATTATCTTTGGGGTTTGCTTCATTGGAGAAATATAATTTTAACTAGCAAATAAAAGAATAAACCAGACAAATTTCCAATTCAAAAGTTCTTTTTCTATGGCACATTTATTTATTTTTTCTTAGAGACAGAATCTCACTCTGTCACTCAGCCTGGAGTGCACTGGCCTGATCATAGTTCACTGTAACCTTGAATTCTTGGGCTCAAGTGATCCTCCTGCCTCAGCCTCCCAAGTAGGTGGGACTACAAGCATGCACCACCATGCCCGGCTAATTTTTTTTAAAAAAGCTTTGTAAAATTTTTTTCCCTGTGTCCCCAAGCTGATCTTGAATTCCTGGCCTCAAGTGATCTTCCCATCTCAGCCTCCCAAAGTGCTGGGATTATAGGTATGACCCACCATGCCTGGCCTCTATGGTATATTTATATGAGTTAAGAAGTATCTTAAATATTGCTTATACTTACATCATTACAGTTTTCAACCTTGAAGTCGGTAATATTAAATTATAAAAGGAAACATTAAGGCACATTGACTGTTTGATTTAAGTATGCATAAATAATGCATTCTTGATTTTTATTAGACTCTTTAAAGTTACTAATTGTATTGCAATAAATAATATTATCTTACAAAAAATTGAAACATAGATGGGTAAGCTGAATACAAGTTCTTAGAGAATCAGGATCCAGTATGTTTTGTGTCCTCAGACTATATTTACAATATCAATATTTTATTTGTAAAGATTGATCTGAAAAATATTTTATCTATTTTACCAATTATGATTGAATGAGATCTATAGATATTGATATTTCTTAAGGATATTACAACTCAAGTTTAGGTAGATGATGAGGAATTGCCTAATATAAATTCAAACTAACTTATGATTACATTTTCACTTGCTGTTTTTTTTCTTTTATTTTGGTATGCTAGTCAAGTTCTGATCTCTTTATTATAGATGTTGATGTCACTTTTCCACTTCCCAAAAGTATTTGAATAAAAACAAAGAAATTATCTCAATTCTCACCAATATGCTTGAGTCTCCCCAGCACAAGGACAATTTCTTGATTTAATCTTTGCATGCCCATCACCTTGGACAGTGCCAGGCACAAAATAGGCTCTTAATATCTATTTTGGAACATGAATGACTTTGTTGTGATACTGTATTTATCTTATATTTCACTGGAAATATTAATCACCAGGGCTTGAACATGTTTTTATTTTGCTGTAATGATTGTTTGCGTGCAAACTACTTATAAATTGTTTTAACTTCACTTTTAATGCAAAATTTGGTAAATAAAATCTCTTACACAAAAATTCATGTTAGTATACAAACAATTATTATTTCAAGATATTTACCTCATTTCCCCTACAAAACCACCATATTAATGAGAGAAATTTAATTTTTAAAAAATGCCATTTCAAAAGCACTTTTTTCTCATCTTCAAGTTCACAAAGGAATTCTTAGAGGTAGGAGGGAATTTCCCATGCCCACTCCTCCAAAAAATCCTGGAAGAAAAAGAGAAATTTCCATTCAAGTTTTAAAAATGTTATTGCTATGGACCTGCATGGATTTGTGTAAACTGTAAAGGCATATATTCTGAACGCTCCTTTTTTTTTCTGAATTCTCTTTTAAGCTGATATCTTATAAATACATTCTTCCTGATTTCTGTTACCCACATGCACTACAATAAAGATTATGGATCCCAGCAATTGCTCCTGCACTCAGTAAAAATTGAGAAAAACGTACCGAGGAGAAAAATGTACCGAGGGCAAACCTACTTGTGAACGATCTCTGTAAGCCAATATTTATTCAGTTTGCACTAAATTCGTGGTGGCTTCACAAGAAACCTTTGTCTGTGGGACGGTGGGTCTCACAGTGGCAACCATTATCTATTCGTGGAAACGACGTCCGATGACTCCGCCCGGGCTGGGGGTGGGGACGAGCACCGCGTGGAGAGCTCGACTGAGAATTAAAGTGAGTGAACAAAGGGAACTCCTGGCAGCCGCCCGCCAGCGCCTTGGAGCTGCATCAGGAGGCGTCAGTCACGCCCAGAAGGCTGTTCGCATCCGCCTACCTGGAAAAAGAGCTCAAGTAAATAATTGATGGAGATTGATCGGACCCAGGACAAAGCTTTGCAGAAAACCAGTGCACGCGATTTCAAGCTGCTTTGGAATCTTCGGCCGAGTACGGGATATGAGAGCGGAGAAAGGGCTTTGAGCGCGGCTGCCAATCTTCCATCTCGGGCGGTGGCTCTGGCCTTTTTATCTTCTTGTCCCGCTACCCCCCACCCCTTCCCTGCCTTCTTGTCTTTCCTCTTGAAAGTAACCTCTCTTTGGTTACTCCTACCCTGTGGTCCCTTGCAATCCCGCCCTCTCCCCTGCCCAGTCCGGTGAGGTCAGCTCATGAATATCACTGCACTTCCTGGGGAGCGTCTGGCACGGCTTGGTACCTCGCGTGTTAGCCCGCTGTGAGCCGCACTCCAGCCCAGCGGCGGACCGCCGGGAAGTAACCCGCTCTGGGGGCAGCTGAGTCTTGACGTTACCGCCATTGTTTGGAGAAATCGAGTGGGTGTGGAACTGGAGCAAGCTGGCCCAAAGTCGTGCTCAGCCAGAAAGTCGCACATAATACTACGAAGTTGAACTTTTCCTCGGCTCCGAAAGGCACAATAATAAAAACCCTGAGATCCACGGAATATCAAAAAGAAAGCGTTGGTGATTTGCATCAACTTCTTGGAAACATCGCCTCTGCTGAGAAGTGAGCAGTTCTGGATTTCTAAAGGGATGGGGATGAGAGATGGGTGGGTGGGTAGGCAGACAAAACTTGAGATTGAAAGCGTTGGTTTGAGCCGGGCCGGGGTTGGTTGGGTGGCAATTTCCACGGGGGAAGCCTTGAAGAGATGCAGCATCTTGTCACTTGTGAGAACCACGTGACAGCAGCCAGGTGCCTCTGACTGTGGAGCCCAGTTACTGGAATACGAGCTTTCTCCTGGGTTAAAGCTGTCTGGGGGCCGAGTTTAAGCATTATCTGATGGCTTCTCAGCTCTGGAATGATTCTGCCTAACTAAAAACAAAAAATAAGTTTGCATTGGCATAGAGCTTAGTTGGGTGACCCACGTTAGTGTGACCCAGGCTGATGAACTAGGCCAGACATTTTAGTAGTGTTGTGGCTCCAAGAGAAGGTGTAGAAAATAAGTTGGTGGAAATTTTTTTCCTAGTATCTTCTTTGCTCACCTTTATAATCCTTCTGTTTCTGGAAGGAAATGCCAGGAAAAGATAGGGAGATGGGGGAGGAGTCCTCCAGTAGTATTTCTTTATAAAATGAGGAATTACTGCATGCGAACTTATGATATGAAAAATAGATGACAACAAGTATAATGCAAGTACAGTGACTAACAGTTGAGTAACCTTCTTTCTTAAAAAGAGAAAAATTTTAAAAAGCAAAACTTTATGCCTAGTCATGGCCTTTTCAGTGCTTTAGAGAGAAAGGATTCTAAGGAAAAGGTATGTAATTGACTAGCTGACTGGATCATTAAGGGGAAGAACCCATGAGGCAGTAGCTTGCTATTTTCCAGATTAAAGAAGCCAGTGTTGGATTTATATTGGAAAGATACACACTGGAAATTGATCCTACCACCATGAGGGGAAATGTACCAGCCTTCTGGGTACAGGGTCATTCTGTCTCAAAATTCACTTTATAGAAGGAAATGGGCACTTTAGAAGTACATCTTTGCCTATGATATACCAGCTAAGAAGATGCCTAAGAATGAAAAATATTTTCAATCTAGCAATTACATTTAAAACTAGATTCACAAGAACTATGAAATTGGATAAATGTAGAAAAATTCATCACCAGAAACGTAGAGAACTCTGTAGAGCCAGCTACCCATCAAGTTTTCCAAAATAATTTTAAAAATTATTTTCCAAAGCTAAAACAAAGCAAAACAGCAACAACAAAACTTTGGGGTTGCTAATAACTGAATCATATGGATAATTCCTAATGCCATTATTTTCTTGAAACTGAGGTTGATTTAAAGTGATTCATTATTTAGATTTTCTTTTAGTTCTGTTCTAAAGGAAATTGGGTGCATTTCTCTAAAAACAACCTTAGGGGTTGGAAGTTGTTTGAGAAAAGTTTCACTTAGACATATCAAATTTTCTCTGGGAGCCTTACATCATAACCCTTTTCCTCTAATTGACACTTGGGAATACTTATTAAATAAAACCTTCTCCACTGAACTAGGCTTTAAATATAGATTTTATGGTGAGGAAAACCAAAGTGTAAAAGCAAGAGTTTAACAACTCTAGCAATGTGAACAACTCTAGCAATGTGGACATCTCCTTTTGTTCTGGAAGCTTCTTCTCGACCTTACCCTCTTTTCTTTAAATCTCCATTCCCATCAATACATTTCTGACTTTGTATCTCACTCTTTCCAAAACCTACTATTGTGAGACTGTAAGGTTCAGCTGCTTTCAGATCCGTCATCATTTTACTGAGGTGGAGGGAGATGGAGACAGCGCCACTGTGGACAAAATGAGAATTGACCACCCTGCATTCTATTCCTAAAGTCAATGCTTCTATCTATTAAGCTCTTTCCAAATCTCATCATTTTCTGGGGCTTCTCTTGTACAACAAAATCACCCTTTGATCTGTAACAATGTCGACATGTGTGCTTTCCTTCTTTTGTTTCTGTCCCAGCTTAGAAAGGAAGGTTGGTGGCGGTGAAGAGGGAAGAGGATGATCTAGTGATGGACGATTCCAAATCGCATCCAGTAGGTTCCTCCTAGACTGCCATGAGTCAGCCACCGTCCGGGGGCGCTGCCCCTGCCGCAGCCGCAGCTTCTGCTGCCTCCGCAGCCACTGAGGCTCGCCTGCACCCGGAGGGCAGCAGCAGAAAGCAGCAGCGAGCTCAATCACCCGCTAGGCCGAGGGACAATTCGCTCCGACAGACAACCACGGCCATCCGGTCTCCGGTGGGGGCCGGCACTAAACTCAATTCTGTTCGGCAGCAGCAGCTGCAGCAGCAACAACAGCAGGGTAACAAGACCGCGAGCCGCGCGGGGCCTCCGGCAGGCTCCCGAAGCGGTGGAGGCGGGGCCGAGAAGGCGGCGCCCCAGGCGCCCAAAGGGGCCGCGGCGGGAGCTGTCCAGCCTGCGGCTGGTGCTGAAGCGGCCCCCGCAGCGACCCTGGCCGCTTTGGGCAGCAGGAGGCCCGGGCCGCCTGAGGAGCAGCCCCGAGAGCTAGA
Organism: Lepilemur ruficaudatus; assembly: GCA_963574885.1. NCBI lineage: Eukaryota > Metazoa > Chordata > Mammalia > Primates > Lepilemuridae > Lepilemur > Lepilemur ruficaudatus. Next base: position 6,036 of record CAUYRT010037249.1, read on the forward strand.
TTCCGTGCCCTCGAAACTCGGGGAACCCCCTCCGCTCGGGGAAGGGGGAGGAGGGGACGGGGAAGGAGGAGGAGCCGGCGGCGGCTCCGGGGACAGGGAGGGGGGCGCTCCGCAGCCGCCGCCGCCGCCCAGGGGCTGGCGAGGGAAGGGCGTCCGCGCTCAGCAGAGGGGCGGCAGCGGCGGGGAGGGGGCCTCCGCTTCGCCATCCTCCTCTCCCGCGGGCAAAACCCCAGGCCCCGGTAGCAGAAACTCCGGAAGCGGCGTCGCAGGGGGCGGCAGCGGCGGTGGAGGGGGCTACTGGAAGGAAGGATGTCTGCAGTCTGAGCTCATCCAGTTCCATCTCAAGAAGGAGCGGGCGGCAGCGGCGGCGGCCGCGGCTCAGATGCACACTAAGAACGGCGGCGGAAACAGTAGCCGCAGCTCCCCTGTCGCGGGTGCCCCTGCCATTTGTGAGCCCCTTGCAGTCCCTTCCGCGTCCCCAATGGCGGCGGCGGCGGAGGGCCCCCAGCAGAGCGCAGAGGGCAGCGCCAGCGGAGGGGGCATGCAGGCGGCGGCGCCCCCTTCGTCGCAGCCGCACCCGCAGCAGCTCCAGGAGCAGGAAGAAATGCAGGAGGAGATGGAGAAGCTGCGAGAGGAGAACGAGACTCTGAAGGTGAGGAGGGTGGGGGGAGGCGGCTGGGGGAGGGGAGGTGTGGGCCTCAGAGGATTAGGGCGTGTCCCGGCGAGGGTGAGAGGCTGCTAACCCGATAGGGAGCCTTAAAGAGGGAGGGGAACAGGAAAGGAGGGAGGGGGATCCTCGGCCTTGTCTGGACTTGAAACAGAACCTGATCTTAGTAACGTTAGGTTTTCATGTAAATCCAAATCCGGGCCTTCGTTTCTCTAATTATCATGGTTTGTCCCACTTTTTCGTGGAGAAAGCTAGAGTAAGAGAGCGAGAGAAGGCCTAACGTGGGCCCTCTTTCCAGTTTCCTCTCCTTCATTCGGCTTCTTGTCACTTGTCTAATGGAGGAGGAGGACATAAAGCTGAGAATTTGGAATTGGAATGGGGTGTGTACGGTGCATGTCGGAGGGGCCGGAGGTGAGGCTAATTTTGACCCGCCGCGGCCTGTCACCGCCTCAGAACGAGATCGATGAGCTGAGAACCGAGATGGACGAGATGAGGGACACTTTCTTCGAGGAGGATGCCTGTCAACTGCAGGAAATGCGCCACGAGTTGGAGAGAGCCAACAAAAACTGCCGGATCCTGCAGTACCGCCTCCGCAAAGCCGAGCGCAAAAGGCTTCGCTATGCTCAGACCGGGGAGATCGACGGGGAGCTCTTGCGCAGCCTGGAGCAGGATCTGAAGGTCTGCGGCGCGGGGGTGGGCTTGGCGGCCTGCGGCAGGGGCGGCGGGCGGGGACTTTGGTCAAGGGCTCTTTGCGCAGAAATGTCTTCAGTGGTGACCCGCAAAGAGCTTTGGGGATACAGAGTTTCGCCCTGCTGACACAAAATAGCAGGGTCCCGGCAGGGTTAGAACTGACATCTGGGTTTAAAGAGTCCAGTGTGTGGAGGGCCTGGCGGAAAACGAGTTTCAGTGGTCTCTCCTGGGAGTAACTGTGGCTCTTCCAGAGGTGAAGGTAAGAGGGCGCCTCCCTCCTGGGCGGAAACATGGGCGTGACAGAGCGTAGGCTCTGGCTTTGATCTGGCCTTGAGTCTGTCTTCTAAGCCGAGGCCCGGTGGAATCTAGCACTCAAGAGTAGACTAGGAGAACCCAGAATAGGAACAGCACCCGCAAAGTAACAGTTACGGTTTCTCTCTGCAAGTCCCCACTCCACCTTCTTCGTCCGGGATACCTTCCTTTCTGAACTGGCCACTTACGTAACTCCCTGAAGGCAAAACTGTCCAACTTGTGGCCGGTTTGTTGAAGTAAAACGAGAATAAAGTAAATGAAAAAAAAAATCTCATTTTTAAAGTGAAGTTGCTTCTTCAGAATCTCTCCCAGTGAAGAAATCTCAACCTTGAAATGCATTTTTTAGACAAGTGTAGTCTCCAGTTTATTTTGATTGTAGGCAGATTCATTGACAACACAACCAGATATTAAATTAATTGCCCTAGGCAACAAAATGAATGTACTTTTAATTGTATTAGCTTCATCAAGATATATCAAATGTATAATTATCCTATATTTCTTTTAAAGAAAGCTAGGAGTATATATTTTATGAAAGTCATTATTGTATTGCTTCTTTTGTTACTTTTCCTAGCATTTCTTGAGTGCTCACTATGTATCAGGCACTTGGCTGGCATTGTTACATACATTATTCCATTTAATTCTCAAGGGGAAAAAGCCCTTGTAAGGTAGAGATTATTAATGACATCATTTTACAGAGGCAGAAGCTGCACCTTTCACAGAGGGCTCAGACCTAGAAAGCAGCTAATAGGTAGCCAGGCTCACTCTTCATCCTGTCTAAAACCACAAGCCAGTATCCTACTCCTCTACACCAGAATGCTCCACTTTTCTTTCAAACCCTAAAACTTCCAAGATAATCTCAAAATATGGGGTAAAAATGCACAGTCATTCCAAAAAATTAACGTCAAGAACTGAAGTGTTTCCTAAAATTAAGTGCTTAGAATTCTAGTTAAAAGATCAAAATTCAAGCCCCAGTCCCCTACTTGCAAAGACTTCTGTTTTCCATTCTTTATCATAGGTGATAATGAAAACATCTACTTCATAGTTTTGTTGTAGAATTCGAGGAGATATATGAAATGTCTCTACATGTGGTACAATGCAATAGAACATTTGTTACCATGGTGTAGGGTAGAAGTTAAGGGAACAAAAATCTAGAACCAGGCTACCACACAGACTACTTGTTAGCTGTGTGACCTTGAGCATATTACTCGGTTTCCTCATCTGTAACATAGAAATAATAATAATAGCTATCTCATGGAACTGTTTGGTTGGTATATGTGAATTGCTTATATGTAAAACATGCCGAACACTTCCTGGCACGTGGTAAGCACTAGATAAGTATTGGTTCTTAATGCTTTCGATATGAATAAAATTTTAGTCCACTTATTATATTGTCTTCAATTATATTTTATTGGTACAAACACTAATTCAGGTCGCAAAGGATGTATCTGTGAGACTTCACCATGAATTGGAAAATGTGGAAGAAAAGAGAACAACGACAGAAGGTGAAAATGAGAAACTGAGGCAACAGCTCATAGAAGTTGAAATTGCAAAGCAAGCTTTACAGAATGAACTGGAAAAAATGAAGGAGGTTAGTATTTGATTATCTCATGGTGTACTATATGGTATTTGATTATCTCATGGTGTACTAAGTATAAGAGTTATACTTAGCTCTTCAGAAAAGAATCCCAAGGAGTAATATGACTGTTAAAATAATTCTTTCTCTTAAGATTACAGGACAGTTTTTTGTCCTCATGCTGTATGTTAAAAAATACATGATTTCATACTAATATATGAGTAGCAATGAAAAAATTCTGACCTGAACCCTGTCTCTAACTTGACATATATGAGCTGTGATGGATGTTTCATCTCTGGGTCATCTAAATGTATGTTAATCAGATAAATTACATAGTATACTAAATGTAAAGTGTGTAAAGAATATGAAGGAATGTGCCTTGTGTTATTTGTAGGGAAGAGTTAGTCCTGTGAGATTACTGCTGAGTTCATAGAGCCATAAACTTTTAGGATGGAAAAGGCTATAAAGGCCATTTAGTCTAATCCATTCATTGGTTGAATTCTCTTTATAATGAAGCTCTCTTGCCCCTGTGGTCTAATACTTAAAATATCACCAGTGACTAACCCTTAAGATATTTTACAGCAACCACTTCTATCAAATCATAGCTCTGTTTAAAGGTTTTCTTTGTTTTGAGTTGAAATTTATTTAATGATGACATTAACCTATTTATCTTAGTTCTACCCTTTAAGGGTAGAAGGGTAGAATTTTTCTTCCATATTAGCCACTTGAAGATTCTTACCTTATTTACCCTGAGTCTTCTCAAAGAAGACTCAAAAAAAAAAAAAAAAAAACCAGAGTCAGGATCAAAGAAAATAATTGGAGGAGAAAAGAAACTGAAAGGTCTATCGAGAAACAAGTAGCTTTATGATAAATAACAATTTAATTTTAGTTAAAACAATATTCTTTGAAAACTACCTGAGCATGTACAATGTAACTTATGAAAACTATTATTGAGAATTAGCAAATGCACAAGTGGTCTTCTGAACAATTCCTCTGCTTGGATATACAGAATTCTAAGGAAAATCTTAAGCTTTCCACGGACACTGAGGCATTGAGCCACCTGACATAGCTGTGCTTATCTCAAAATGGTACAAAAATATATCTACAGTGTAACAGTGAAAATACAGTCTGAGAATATGTAAGTGCTAAGACTTTGTAGAACATGATTTCAGTTCTAGTAAACTATTAGTAGTTTAGTTTAAACTAAAAATAGTAAACTATTTTTTTTATGAACTTAGTGTCTACTTATTCTTATGTTATCCCAACTTTAAACATTTTTTAACATGACAAAATAGGGAAAATTATTTTAAGGGTATGAAATCGTTGGCTAATAGTTAAGAGTGGCTCTGTGCTACAGTAGAAAAACGTGGAGAATGAGAGCCATGTGAGCTGTCTTCACCGGTAACTAACTGGGTGACTTTAGAAGGCTTCTAACTTCTACTTGCCTTCATTTATTCATTATAAACTGTAAACGTTGTTTTATATGATTCTCAACATCTTTCGCCACTATATAAGACTTCCATCATGAAATTCAGGACATCGCCATTTAAAGAGCAGCAAAGTATTTTCTAAAGTGAAGAGATCAAATGTGAAATTAATATAGATATAAGTCTATGTTTCTTCAACAATAACTACAGTTGTAGTGGGTCATGTTAAAAGTGTCATTCCCAGAGCAAAAAATTAAGTAGGAAGCTGTATTAGTTCTCTAGGGCTGCTCTAACAAAGTACCAAAAACTGGGTGGCTTAAACAGCAAAATGTATTGTCTCACAGTTCTGGAAGGTGTTGGCAGGGCTAATTCCTTCTGAGGCTGTGAGGGAAGGATCTGTTCTAGACCTCTCTCCTTGGCTTGCAGACGACTATCTTTCAAATTCTAAACTCCCTCTTCTTATAAGAACACCAGTTGTAGTAAATTAGGGCTCACCTTAATGACCTCATTTTAACTCGATTACCTCTATAAAGACTCTATCTGCAAATAAGGTCACATCCTGAGGAACTGGGGATTAGGACTTCAGTATATGAAATTGGCGCAGAGGGTGGGGAGGCGGAAACACACTTCAGCCCACAACGGTAGCAATGAATAGCTTCCTATGGGCAGAAGAAAGAAAGTTCTTCGTCATTCTCATTAGGCCCCATTCCCCGTTCATATATCACTTGTGTTATCGCATATTCTGTCTGTACAAAACAATGTCTATAAAAACATTCGAGTAAAAGCAAACTTCACTTATTACCCGATAGTACAAAGAAATACCTTGTAATTTGGTGTCATGTGAATGTTTTTCAAGTGGTTATCTGAAAAGTTGTATTTGAGAATGGCTTAAGAGTTTTCTGATCTTCATCCTACATCCAGGAAAGGAAATACTCATAGACTGTCCATTAGCTAGAAAGATGTGATCTCTCCCATCTTAAAATAAAAGCCAAAATAATCTGGCCACCATGAGTGAGAGATGGAATTTAGGAATGTCCTCGGGAGAATTTTAAAGATATGTTTCCTTGATTTTTTTTTTCTCCCACACTCTTCCCTATGACTATTTCCTCCTTCAAGGCTCTAATTCTGAGTTGACAAAATACAGTTGCAGCACCAAGCAGCATGGATGTATATATATATTCATGACAAAGAGGCAATTCACATTTGCTTTGGAATTATAAAAGCCAAACGCCAATCCCTGATTAGGAAATACAATAAAAGTATAAAGAAGTTAGGAGCATGTATTCAGGACATCAACTTTTAAAGAAGCCTTTTATTAAGAAAAGTAGCATTCACAGTTTGAGAAGATGGGTGCTGGTGGGGAACAGAAATAGAAATAGATAGGAAGGGAGAAAGAGTGGAAGATAACACTCTAAGGTATGCTACATGTAATAAAGGAAAAATGAAGAATATTCTGGTAGGAATATTTTATAATCATCCATTTGAGGTTGATCTTCATAGTATTCAAAACAGTATAAGTAATAGAATAAGTAGTTTAAAAATATGTTTAGAAATCAGAAATGTTTCAGATAAGATTTTTACAACAGTAATTCTGTTACCCTCTAAGAAGATAAATATTAAAACTGAGCTGCTATATAACAGGCTTACTCTGTGGGGTAGGGGTTGTGAGTTTGCCATTGGATGACTTGTAACAGCTTCAGTTATCCATCTGCTTCTTTGGTTGTAAAGTGAAAATATATTCAAGTCCTTGGAGAGTGTTAATCACATGGACTGTCATTCCTTTTGTCATTCTACTGGTGGAGAAAAATAGAACCAGGCCAAACTCTCCCTTATGAGAAAAGACGCTAGTTATAGAGTAAAATCATAAAATGTTAAATAGAATGTACTAGAGAAGAGCAATCCTCCAATCCTAAGAATTTAGTTCCTTGTATGGGGTTGCATAGATGTTGAACAGCACCACTGGGACTAATAGACCATCTGCTAGACTTTGTGACTGTTTACCAAGGGTTTAACCAGTTGCTCTCAGTGCTGGTGGCTGCACAAGGTCCTGTGTGCCTGTTCACATCTATCTGCTTATCTTGTCCCCCTGAGCGAGTGGAGTAGGCACCTGGGAGTAAGAAGAATTGAGTAGAGGCAGGATGGAGGTAATTAGCTGTGACTACTGCAACTCCTTGCTTGTTTTGAAATAGCTGATATTCTGCCAACTGCAAACAAGAGGGACCTCTTAGAATGCTGCCTTCAAATCTTAATAGCATTCTCATCCCAATTATAAAGCATTGATTGCTACTAGCAGTATGCTTTCTTGCTGTAGAAAAATGCCTTTACCTTTATGTAACCAGAGAAAAATGATGGTGTATCTTTCAGCATCATAAATGATCAGAAAGATGGTAGTTTTTGTAAAAATTGTTTCATGCAAACAACTAGCTCTTTGAATTCCAGGATGGGTTCATGTACAAGTAGGATAAAGGGAGGGTACGGAGGAGGCTCTAGACAACACATTCTCTGTGAGAGGTGAGTTTTTGGTCCAGTTAAATTGAGGGTCATTGCCCTCATGAAGTTCTGCTGTTGTAGGAATGAACATTATTTTCAAAGCTTCGAAACTCTCTGTGCTCTTCAGGAGGGAGGAGTCTTCTCATGTCACTTTTAAAGTTTGGTGCTTGGAAAAAGCATTGATGATAGACATTTGAGCAAAGAAAGCACCAACAGATGACCAAAGGGAAGAAAGAATAAGTGAGATGATGATGATGAGAACTATTTATCAGCTCTTTTTGATTTCAGAATAGGTCTCAGTGTTGTCTCATCCCTCAGCTGTACACAAGAATCTTAAAAGAAAATAATTGTCTTAACTTTTCCCAGTCTTTGCTCTAGAGGGTTCTTAAGTGGCCTACTGCAATAGCAACCACCTATTTGGGACTTTTATTTTCTGTGTACTTGGTTTATATATCCCATCTATTATAATGAATTTTTATTCTAGAACACAAAACTGATTAGTACTATAAATTTTAACAGTGGTGCCTCTGGTTTTGTTTTTTAGAGTCCATTGAGAGTGTTATCTGTATACCCAGACTCTCTTTATAAACAGAACACTTTAATAGACAAATTTTTGTACTACATGTTTATAATTACCCATTTATTTTCTTACATAAAATAAAGGGCCAATCATACCCACACTTGGTTCTGACAGGGTATATTTATCTAAGTAATAAAGTGTGAAAAAGAAATGCCAAGCAATAAATCAGTGAGGAAGCAGCTCAAGAGACACTTTTCATGGGGAATTTCTTTGGCATGCAGATATTTCCCCCTGGTTCTGGTGGTTTTCTTAAAATTGGAGAATGGAACAGTAGTCATGGATATTTTAAAATGAAATGGCCATAAATATTTTTAAATGCATCAATTAAACACTAATACTTTAGTCATATCTTCTCAGAGTCAATGGTTTGTTGAATAACGTTGGCAGGAATAATAAAGACTAAATTAAAAACACAGAGGAGCATGCCAGGTAAGTATAGAAAAGCTTGTCTTCCAGGAAATTACCATTTGTTATGAATGCATATTTAAAGATATATTTATTTAGGAATTGTAAATTTTATGTTTTTTTTTTTTTAAGAAATGACATATGCAGCTGCATGTTCAAGATTCAGGCTTGTTTAAGTGGCTTTTTTACTCAGATGCCAAGCCCCCAGCAGAAGCAAATTAGTATATAATCAGAAATTGGTGGATTATTTTGTGAAATGTGTTGAACTTTTCATAAAGACTTCAAACTTCTGGTTATTTACATAAGAATAGAGGCCAAAATGACACACCTCCACATAGTTGATCAGATTCCATTTTTTTTTTTTTTTGGCTGAAATTTTAAACTTTATGTTCCTGAAACTGTAAAGTACTGTACAAATACAGGTTTTACCTGAGTAAGCATCGCCAATTGAGTACATTTGCAGTTCCCGTCTAAAATATCTTTTGATTTTAATGTTTACAGTGTGATGGACTTCATAGAAATTGTTCAACACAGGTGTGTTTAAATGTTTGTTTTGTTTGCCGTTAAACCATATTCATGAGAGTTAAGTTTCCAACCCTGGACTCTGCTCAGAGGCCAGTTTAACATTATCCAAGGGCTCTAGGCTGAACTTTGAGTGACCCACCCCTGAGAGAGCAGTAGTTTACCTGTGTTAAGTATCTCCATGGATGTATATTACTTATATAGTCACCAAAAGGTTATTACTTCTCTGACTTCTGTATCCAACTGACCTTAAAAAGGGAATTGAAATGGTTCACAATAAAATCATACAACTATTGAAGTAAGGGTTTAAAAATGAGGTCAAGTAAAAATTCTGGGAATCCAGGGGATGTGCATTGTTATGTAACAGCTCTGAGTTTAGAAGCAATTAAGGCAGAGGAACTAGTATTGAAAGAATTCTTTCCTAGCTGTGACCAGATAGGGAAGCAACACCAAGTTTCCTATGAAGCCTCTGGAGCAAGCAGGAAGCAAATCAATTACAGTACAGCAAAATGTTGACAATTACAAACAGGTGTTACATGGCAGCCAATATAGACGGATGAGCTTTCGAAACAATTGCCAGTTCTCATCTATATAATCAATACATTAAGAATTAAAACTTTACAGAAAAGAAAATTAAGGCGTTTTGTCACTAGCCATAAATTTGAATGTGGTTTATTAGAAAGTGCCTATGTCATGGATTCTGGAGACTGGCTGTGAGGATTCACCTGTCGTTCCCTGTGACTTTGGGCAAATAACTTGAAATTTATAGGCTTTAGGTTATTTTTGCTGTATTTGTAAATGCAGAAATTAAACTGAATGCTCTCAAAGGTGCCTATAATAATGTCATTTTCTACTTGGTCAGTTATCCATCCATCTCTGTTCTCCTGGAAAGTTTTGTAGTCAGGTATGAAATTCAGTTTTGTTACTGTTATTTAATTACCATAATTTTTTATTTATTCAGTCAACAGATATTTGTTGAAGAATAGTTTGATACCTGCTATAGTGTGGCCATATAGATACCACAGAGGACATAAAGATATAGATGGCATGGTGTTGCATTAAACTCCAAGTTTGCATTTACTGAAAGGCCCTACTAAAGAATTTTTAACACAGGGAGTAAGACCTACAATGATCTCTCTGATTGTTGCTACTGCACATTCAGAGCCTGGTTTAGTGTTGTAGAAATTAGAACTGAAGACCCGATGTGTGGGGGCTGAGGACAAGTGGAGACTGTCAAATAATCTGGGCCATTCTTTTTGATGTGGCCTTAGTTCTTTACCCTAGGAAGCCACAAAGATCATGTGGTAACCAAAGAGTTCATCATCTTTTCCAGTAAATAAACCACTGTATTGAATGGTGGCACCTAAACATTCTAATGTGTGCTGCAAGTCTCCAAGGTGGGTTCTTTGACCTTATAGTTCTTGGGGTAAAATCTCCTATTTTCTGCCCCTGGAGGGCTGCCAGGCTTTCACCACAGAGGGTGAATTAATGCATGCTGATCCTCAGTTAAACATCCAAACGCTTGTATTTTGCTATTATTGAAATTTATTTTTATCCCCCATGACTTCTCTGATTTTTTTTGAAGTTACAAGTTTTTATATTTCAAAGAGTATAATAAAAATCTCTTTGAGGCTACTTAGTCTTTGTATGTGTGACAGACATAAACCTCATGTAGAATAGATGCCCATTAAACAACCTCAGTCGATTCCTTAGGGGATTCCAAGGGTACAGCTGTGAATTAAGGAGTCCATGTGATACCTTTAGACTTCTGAGCAGTAGCTAATGACAGTATTCTCTACCACTCCCCTCTACCACGGCCATCCTTGACTGCCTGAGAATGGCCTTGCCCCTAGAAACGGCAGAAAATAGCATCTTCTCTCTGTCTCAGCCTTTTATATAAATCTAAAAACCTATAAATTTTCATCTGATTTTAATGTAGCAAACGTTGGGATAACCGATAATCTCACCATGGGGGTAGTCCCTGCCCTCAAGCTATTAATTATTTTCTAATAGGAAAGACAACCTTGTACAGGTTGTACTTTGACAACGACTACACGTACACATTCCTGTGCCAAATACTTTAATGTCCATTATCTCATGAAGTCTCACAAGATCAACCAGACTGTAAGCTCTATGAGGACAGGCCCATACCTGTTTTGGTCACTGTGGCACCCTCAGCCGCCAGTTCAGTGCCCAGTATGTTGGCAATTAGACCACTTTCTTCTGTAATATTATAATAATTTCATACGAAATTTGTGCATATCTTTTTTGTGCACTAGATTGTAAATTCCCTGTGGGTATAGACAGAGTCTGTCTTATTCATCATTATGTCTACAACAACCCCAGAAGAGAATTTGTCACAAAGGTGATAAGCAATAAGTAACTTTGAGTAGAGAATAAATGGAACTGATCAAGGTGTTTCAGGTCCTATTTTGCAGAGAGAAAAAAAAAAAAGTGACTCAGAACCAGGGCTCTTTCTATGGTACTTAATGCAGTACAGACAAATAAAAAGATAACAGGTAGGTAATTCAAGCCTCAACCCACTTCCTGACCTTCTAGAAACTTCTAATTCTCTACCTTGCTCCTCTCAAATCCCAGTTATCCCCTAGAAGCAGCAAGTCTTCCCTGAAACAAGGTCCCGTCCCATAGGGGTCTTGGGAAGAGAAATGAGAACACGAACTCAGAACAAAATAACTCTGACACATTGGGTATCAGCTGTGCAGTTTAACTTCTATGTGCTTTGGCAAGAAAATGTGAAATGCAGGTTTGGGGAAGGAGAGAAGACTGCAGAGCTTGTCACTCCCAAAGACTATCCAGTTGAATTTGCTTTAAATCTTCATTGGGACAGTCAATTCAGTGGTTAATTTGCGGGGAGAGACATGGAAAATCACCCCAGGGCTGCAGTTGCTCAGCAGTCACCAGTGTTGAGTGCTAATTATCTTCCAGTCACTGTATCAGATACTCCATGTACAATTATGTTGTTAATAGTTTTATTTTACAGATGAAGACTCCAAGGCTCAGAGAGGTTAAAAATACTACCAATTAGCAGGCCGGCTCCATGCCCAAGTCTGTCTACCTCTAGGGCATGGTCTCCACTAGTCAGTGCTGGGTGGCCTCACTGCAGGGACTCGGGCTGCCCCTCCACAGCCACTTCCATGTTCTTCCCGCCCCACAAATAACTTACCTTCTTCAGGGACCTCCATACTCCTTGAATCTGCATATTCTGTGTCTCTCGTGATTCTTTGATCAAGCATCGAGAGTAGACTTCCAAGGTGTCTACAGGAAAAAATCGATGTTGTCTCACAGAAAGGGAATCTTTGGAGAAAAAACTGGAAATATAGGGCTAGAAAAATGTTTTCAGGTCTGTCGATACTGTCTCCCTTTTTAAAGATATAATAGCTGTGTTATTTCAGATAAGTCACTTAATAGCCGACTCTCAATGTAATCACCTCTTAAAGGAAAATAAATATTTTTCTATTCAGTCTGCTCACAAGGATAACATGAGATGATTATGTACAAAAATGTTTTATAAATAGTAAGGTACTTTATCAGATATTATTATTATCATGACATAGCTCTAGGTTAGCTGATTGAGACTTAACTCCTAGAAAGAATTTTTAAGTCTATAACAGTGAAATTTTAGATTGGTCTAGGACTCCAATTTTTTTCTACAGGCCTTTGCATCACTTTTGCTTTCTTGTTTTTCATGAATGTCAATCACTCTCTGAACCTCCCCTTTACATCTTATTTATACAGCCATTCTAACTTCTTCCACTTGTCCCATTGCCTCTTCCACTAGGTTTGTCTTTAGTTCTCACCTCTTCACCATCCATTATCTCACATTTGCAGATGATTTGGGGGATGAAAATTTAATCTGGCTGCACTGTCTGCCACTGCATTCATCAACAGGGCCGACCTTGTCTTGCTAAATGTCTCTCTCCTACCTTGCTGCTCTATAAATATACTTCCTAAAGAGGAGCACCTTAGCAGAGAGAGTAGGGCAGGTTTTGATCAAAAGTATTCAAGCACAAGACAATTTGGATTGCTTTGTAGCTTTTATTGACTCCACAGCTAAATTCTTTGCTCTCTGAATTTAAGAACCATATTTCTATTTAACTCACAAATACATACTCTTATATGTACAAAACCATCAATAAATGCTTGGGCAAGAGAAGAGATTTTAAAGATAAGGTTGCTATTGGCAGAGCTCATCTTTAGCTCCTTAAATTGGAATTTACTAATTTCCTTTGTTTTCCAGTATGTGTGTTATTACTTTTGAGTAAATATGGCATGCAATTTCACTGTATATTGGGAAGTAGTTTCCAAATGAAAATTTAGTTCTAGCTTGAAGATTTTAGACTTGGCTGAATTTGAATGGTAATATAACATAATTATTTATTTGATGTTTCTATTCTAATTTCATTTTTACATTTCAGGGTCAGTTAAGCTGATCTTTCTTTATCCAGATGGTAAATGACATTTGAAGATGACATTTGAAGATGTCATTTAGACTCTTTCCTGACATTTTCTATTTTATACTTACATATTTCACTTAATGGGGCCATTTATATTCAGCATGATTCAACTTAGAAGCACTTAAAATTAAAAATTCAAAGTATTCTCTATTCATCTGCTGGCTAGCTCAATCATTTCCAATTTGTCTGGCCAGTTAATCATAAGTGTAAATGGTTAATAAAATTAACTATGTTATTTTTTCTTTCCTTCACAAAGTTTCTTAGCATTACATTGGCCAAGAACTTTAAATAATAGCAGAAGTAATTAGACAACCCAATCGTTTATTGTATTCAGGTATATAATGAGCAACTAACGTGTTGGTATGTAGTCATCCACTACCTCCTTGCATATGGAAAAAAAGAATGATTTTCATAGAACTTTATCAAGTGAATCCATCTGTATGTATTTAGGAGGATCCATTATATGGAAAGTATTGTCTTTCAAGGGTAAAATATAGCTATTGGATTGATTTATTTAGAGGTATGGGTACAAGGTATAGCTAAATTTAAATCAGAATAATTTTGTTCTATAATGATTCTGAAGGTAGTTATTCTATTTTTAATCCTGCTGGTGTTAACTTTATTTTGTAATACATGTATGATTCTCAGTTTTCCCAATTACCTAAATCAAAAATAAGACAAGGAATTAAAAAAATTCTTTCAGTTAGTGTAATCCCTTAGACTAACAACTTGGTCTTTGTTAAATTATGAACCACCATGCCTAGCCAGCTATCTTTCGCTTTTTATGCAATTATATAGTCATACAAACAATTTCTATGTATTCAAACAATTATAATACTTACAATCAATGATTTTAAATTACCACTTCTACATTTCTGAGACCTTAATTTGAAGTAATACTTAATTTATTAGATAATACTCGACTTTATTTTTCAGGAAAAGTTTGTAGATGTTATATATTCTGAGTCTTTGCACTTTTGAAAGTAGCCTTTGGTTGACTTTACACAGGACAGACAGAATGGAATTATTGAGTAAAATTTTTTCTCTTACATATATTATTGTATATTAACACTGGCATTTGTTTTGCAATGGAAAAGTGAGATTAGTCAGACTTTGATTTCTTTGTCGGTCAAATTATTCTTTCTCTACATGTTTTTTTTGGAGACAGGGTTTGACTCTGTCACCGGGCTAAAGTGTAGCGGCATCATCATAGCTCACTGAAACCTCAAACTCCTGGGCTCAAGTGATCCTCCTGCCTCAGCCTCCTGAGTAGCTGGGACTACAGGTGTGCACCACCATGCCTGGCTAATTTTTCTATTTTTTGTAGAGATGGGGACTCGGTCTTGCCCAGGCTGGTCTTGAACTCCTGGCCTCAAGCAATCCTCCCACAGTTCTAGGATTATGGGCGTGAGCCACTGAGCCCAGCCTTCTCTCTACACATTTATGAATATTTTTCTTTATGCTTTGTATCAATTGAAGTCCTCCAATAGGAGACCAAATTCACCCAAGATGATTCAAATGAAGTGGGATTACTCAGAATGGTGTGGGCAGGGTTGAGGGAACAAACCAGGGATGGTGAGGCATTTAGAAAAGACTAGCAATGCTTGAAAACCATTTCCATCCCTGAAGATGAAGACATAGCTGAGGAAATAGTGCTTGGAGGCCAGTGAAACTGGAACTGTGGAGTAGGGTCCACCCAATGAGATCTATTTCCTGGAGGGGATTTAGCTACTGCCTAAGATATGGTGTTCAAAAAGTGAAGAAGTGAACTCTCTCTCCTTCCACCTTCCATTCCTAAACATTCCTGCCAGTGCCTTCTATTGGCTAAACCCAACTAGGAGTCAGCTAGTTGGGTAGAGACCTGGGTTAAGCAGGGTGCAGAGATCAGGCTTCTGGAGCACAGAACAGGGCAGAGAAGGAGTGAGAATGAATCTGAGTAGCTATGGGAGAATAACCAGTTCAGAAATATTGGCTGGACTTAGCTAATGATGGTCTTTGTTTTAAATATGTCCAGAACACATAAACCCTTTAATAAGTAAATTAACATTTACTTATTATTTCAGAAAAGTTTTCTGGTATTATAGACTTGATAATCACGTGTACTCTATTTTTTTCTTCTTAGCATTTTCTTCACTTTCTATTCCTTACTACTATCTTCTCATCCTTTCATTTTTTAAATTCTTTTCCTCTACATCCTTGGATAATTTCTCAAGTTTGTTCCCAATATTAATGAGTTTCTGCCATGTCAGTTGTGCTTTTTAAAAGATGTCAGTGCAAAATTTAATTCTTACATTGAATTTTAGCGTCCTTTGTGAGTTTTCTTATTCCTGACAGTTTCCTAGTCTTCAGAACTTAATCTCCTCTTACGACCTTCTTGTTACAGAAGCTATCTTCATTATCTTATTAAGAATGCAGGATTTTTTAAAGCCATCTTCCATTTTTCATAGATTTCAGAGATATATTTTGGTTTATTTTTTTTTGTTCTCTTCAGCTGATTTTTTTATTGACCCAAACACATTTTACTTTAACAGCTTTATTGTGGTATAATTTACATATCGTAAATCCACTTAAATGTGTAATTTAATGGTTTTTAGTAAATATACAGAGTTGTGCAATCATCACCTTCACTTAAATTTACAACATTTCTGTCACCTCATAAAGATTCTGTGCCCATTTGCAGTCACCCTCTGTTCGTAATCCTAACCCCGATCAACCACTAATCTATTTTTTGAATCTATAGCTTTTATTTTCTGCATATTTCATATAATTATAATCATGTAATATGTGGCCTTTTGCATCTGGCTTCTTTCACTTATATCAGTGTTTTTGACGTTCATCCATATAGCATATAGCAGTACTTCATTTCCTTTTATTCCCAAATAATATTCAGTGTATGTATACACCACATTTTGTTTATCCATTCTTCAGTTGGTGGACATTGGATATTTTCTAATTGTACGGATAATGTTGCTATGAACACTCATATATAAGCTTTTGTGTGGGTGTATGTTTTCATTTCTCCTGGGTAGATACCTAAGAGTGGAATTTCTGGATCATATGGTGAATCTATGCTTAAATCTTTAGAGAAAGTGCCAACTATTTTCCAGAGTGGCTGCACCATTTTACATTTCCACCAGTAATGAATGAGGGTTTTAATTTATCTAGATCCTCACCAGTACTGAGCACCCATCTTTTTTACTATAGCTATTCTATTGGGTGTTAAATGATACATTATTGTGGTTTTAATTTGTATTGCCCTAATGATGTTGCACATCACTTCCTGTGTTTGTTTCATGTGCTTCTGCCCATCCACATATCTTATTTTGTGCAATGCCTATTCAAATTTTTTTGCGCATTTTTAATTGGGTTATTTATTTAGTTATTTTTGAGTTCTAATTTAAATTCTTCATATATTTTGAATACAAGTCTTTTATGTGATACAAGATTTGAAAATGTTTTCTTCTATGGTTTATCTTTTTACAATCTTAATGGTGTGTTTTGAAGTGCAAAGTTTTTAATTTTGATGAAATTCAATTTGTATATCTTTTATTTATGCTTCTGGAGTCACATCTAAGAAATCTTTGCCTAACCTATGGGAAAATTCACTCTAATGTTTTTTTCCTAAGAGTTTTAAGGTTTTAGCTCTTACATTCAGATCTAGGATCCATGTTGAGTCAATATTTGTCTATGGTGTGAGTTAGGGGTACAGCTTCATCTTTTTGCTTATGGATCACCAAATGCCCCAGCTCCATTTGTTGCAAAAACTATCCTTTCCCCACTGAACTTCCTTGACTCAGTGCACTTTTATCTTCTTTCTCATTTTTCTTTCTATTAGAAAATGTCATCATTGAATGTCAGCTGTTCTTTAGAGATTTAATGTTGGCTTAAGACAAGCACTGTGTAGCTTTTTTTCTTATCCTTGTCACTGTCCACTGGCTATTAATTGCCCTCTCTCAGATCCAAAAGTGTAGAGCAGCTCGATGTGTGCGATTCCAACCAAATTTCTGATGGCTAGTCGACATTCATCTAATTCTGGCCTATTTGTCTGAAATAGGAAAGTCTACTACTATAGCACTCAGGTACACTCACTTTGAGGAAGACTTGTATCTTAGAAAAATTTGAAGCACCTTGTAGCTATTCTTTGCCTATCTTTGGTATATGAAAAAGAGTAAATGCCCACATAGGTGCTCCAAAAGCTTTTCTGCCTATACTTCTACCCAAGAAACACCAGATAAGGAAAGATTATGTCTCATGACTCATTGCACAGTTAATCATCTAGCTCCTTTTCCCTGAATAGTTCCTACTTGTATTGGAATTTTAATAACGAGACAGCTGCTGATTGCAATGTTGTCTGTGCAGTATTTACACATAAAAAAATAGGATTGAGGTGCAGACTTGTTGCTCCCTGGTTGGTTGTTTTAAAATAAGTTTATTGGGTCTTATTTTACATATCATTTAATTAATCTATTCAACTATACAATTCAGTAATTTTGTAGTAAATTTCTAAATTGTACTATGACCATCAATCAGTTTTAGCACATTTTCATCACTCCAGAAAGATCGCTCATGCGCATTTACTGTTAATGCCCATTCCTTCCTTCCCTTTTGCTACCCCAGGCAACTGCTAATCTACTTTCCGTATCTATTGATTTGCCTTTTCTAGATATTTCATTTAAATGGAATCATACTGTTTGTAGTCTCTTAGGTCTGGCTCCTTTCACTTAATATAATCTTTTTAGATACATCCATGTCATATCATGTATCAGTAGTTCATTCCTTTTTTATTGCCAAATAATATTCCATGGTACAGATATCATATTTTATCTAACCATTCACCAGTAGATGGATGTTTGAGTTATTTCCAAGTTTTGATTACTAGGAATAATGCTGCTAAGAATACTCTTGTGCAAGTCCTTTGTGGATATATGTTTTCATTTCTCTTGGGTATGTATCTGAGAGTGGAATTGCCAGGTCATATGGAAAATTTATGTTTAACCTTTTAATAAATAAGATGGTGGCCAGGTGTGGTGACTCCCACCTGTAATCATAGCACTTTGGGAGGCTCAGGCAGAAGATTGCTTGAGGCCAGGGGTTTAAGACCAGCCTGAGGAAGAGCGAGACCCCAACTCTACAAAAAATGGAAAAAAAAATCAGCCAGACGTGGTGGTGACACACAATTGCAGTCCCAGCTACTTGGGAGGCTGAGGCAGGAGGATCACTTGTGTCTAGGAGTTTGAGGTTGCTGTGAGCTATGATGACACCACTGCACTCTATCTGAGGTGACAGAGCGACACTCTATCTCAAAAAGAAAAAAAAGAAGAAAGAAAGAAACAGGATGGTTAGTTTTGATTGGTCTGCATGTTCTATTCTTCTGTTTCAGACAGTAAAGGCTATATATTAGATAGATTATGTTTCTTGTTTGAATTCCACTGATGCTTTTGTTAAAGGAAAATTTTCTTGGATTCTGACAAATGCTTGATTATTAGCCTTAGTTTTTGGCATTACTGTGTATATATTTTTACCTTTGCCTTCAGGTATATTTCAATAGGAAATAGGTGATAGCTTCATGTGATAATAACCCAGAGTTCTTTCAATTTGAGTAATAATGTGAAAAAGGGTAAATTTTCTTTAAAATATAATACTTCAGAAAACATATCTGGCTTTATGATTACTTTCCATAACTTCCTTAATATGTGAAATATTTTATTACTATTGCAGTGATATTTCATGCTCTTGTATTCATGCATGTATTCCCCTAGATACTTATTTATTATTTATTAAGTTACTATATGAATACCTCTTAAGTTGCTTTCATGTCTAAAAATGATACATGTGCATGTATTATTCAATATTATGTTCAAGAAACTAAGTAATTTATGTAGCCTAAAACATCACACTTGCTTCTGTTTAAATCAAATTTTTAGAAATTTAGTGATTGCCCATTTATTCCAAAATAATTTTGAAATAAGCTGACCAATTTGATCAAATACAATACACTTCCAAAAGATATCACGATGCCCATTAATATAAAGTAAAATCAAATTATGACTTATTTTAATGAGCATGTGTTCTAAGATCTGCAACAGTCTTCAAAATTATCTGTTTGGTATATGAATAGAGGTTACAGAGATTCTGATTATCCTTGTGTTTTAGAATTCACTGAGCAATTTTTAAGGTGTGCTAACATTCTTTCTGAAACCTAGAACATACACATACATACATATGCACATACACTTGTATGTTCTAACATACACATATACGAATTCACATGCACAGATATGCACATAAACAAGCACACACTCTCATACACGTTTGCTCTATGAATGTACATATAGCATACATAAGCACACACTCCATGGTTGTATTATTTGATTTTAAAAGATTGAGTTCAGTTATTTGCCATTTTAAATATTCAGTAATTTTCTTATGAAACCAATTACTTCTGCCTGTACTTTCCTTATCTTTTAAAATAGAAAAAGGCCAATTCCCTAGGAATAGTTGATTATCATTGAATCAAACCATGAAAACAAAATTTTTTTCAATCCATTTAAGATTTGCAAATAAAAATATTCTATAATCCTACTTTATTCATGATTTTTACTTACTTGACACATGAGTAGAGGTTACAGAGATTGTAATTATTGTGCTTTATTCATGAAATTAATATTTTCATAAATTTGTAACAAGAAGTTACAAATCTTTGTTGTCTCTTCAATTATGTCTCTAGTAAATACACATTTTACTTCAATAAAAAAAAAATCTAAGCAGAATCCTTTTTCACTAGGGATCAAGAAAGGTACAAGGACAGAACAAAAATTAGAATGATATTCGAGTGATAAACCCAATGACAAGATGCAATTTAATATGAATAAATACTATGTCCTCTAATTTGATTTTTATTTTTTAAAATTTACACAAATACAAAAAGAGTGAAATATATTCACAGCTATTTACACAAAAAAAGCTTAGGAAGTTTAGTTGACCATAAGCTACATATGAAACCATGTCATATGAGGAATGCTTCAAAGCACTAGGGAGTGTATATAGCTCAGAGAAGAAAATGCTTGAGATAAGATCTCTCTCTTCCAATGTCTGAAGGGATATACTACATATACAATATAAAGTATTTTTATTCCTTGAACTACTTTAAATGGTTTTTAAGTAGTTCTGAGATCAAAATGAAAACTTTTTCATTCATTAGAGTCATCTGTAAAGGGAATGCATTGCCTGCCTCATATAGTAGCCAGCACCTGCTCACTGGAAAAACACAGGAAGGGTCTAGGTGGTGAAGCAATGATGCTTGTAAGGCACTGCATGCAAGGTTGAGTTTCTTGAACCCCTTCTACATATCTGCCACTAGCAGTCCAGGACAGAGTTTGAAAATTGCAATGTCACTAGAAGTCAAGTGAGGTATGTCAGTGAGTGAAGCTGTATATGTTAAAAGTGATAGGGCAGACCAGAGTGTGTATGTCTCAATATTCAGTTCCAACCCGGGATTGCCATGCCATAGTCTGGACCCAACATTACCAGGTCTTCAAGTGAAACTGGAAATCTGGATTTTTCCAATGTAAACTGTTCACATTTTAAAATTTGGCAACTATTTCTAAAACTTTTAAAGCACAATTGTGGCGGTCATTTTTTAATGTAGTCCAGGAATTACCCCTCAAAACTTGCTTCTACTCTCTTTTTTGCGCATTTTGGGAATTACTGAATACTCTTTTACAATTTTAATATGAAATATCTTAAATGTTCTTTTATTATTAAACACATAAAGAATAATTTTAAAATATTTCATGTAATATCCACCCTTTAGCATCCTGCCATCTTGTAATGGTACCTCCAAGCGTATTTCTTACAAAATTCTGAACCTGATTCAGCAATGATGTAAATATCACTGCATTAAGGAGTTAGAAGTTGGTTGAGGCACAATGTAGGAAAGACTGGACAGCTCATCCTTTCAACTTACAAGTACTGGCCATGGTTTTTTCTTTGTCTAATGATAGCCAAAGTCCATAAGGACCTGTGGTCATGGCCCAGCCATAATTTTCTAAATGTGTTTTAATTGCTAAATGTGATAATGCTTAGAACCCAATCAACTAACAAGAGCAAATTAGAATAGACTATAAATCTCTGCATTTGCTGATGTCATCCATAGCTTAATAAGTATACATTTACTGTGGACCAAGTATCTAAGGCGTAAAATAATTTTTAATAATTATTATTTCAAAAGTCATTAACCAGATTCTCAGATTTTAACAAATCTTAGCTGAAAAATATCCCAGTCTTAAATCTGTTTGCTTGGGTGGAGCTTTGTGAGGCGTTTGCATGGTATTCATCCAAGTGTAATATATGGTATATTAAAGAAGCACTTATGTTGCCTTTGCTTTTTTAAAGCAAGGTAGTCTTGCTGTGAGATCAGTTTATTATTGGTAATTTGGCAGACCCTCTAACAACTTATACTATGCCCAGAAAAAGGCTTCTTCAATGACAAAAGAGTAAATTGTGTTAGAAGCTATCTCACTAAGAGCCTGGAACCCTTGAGCGTCCCAGAGAAGCTTAGAGAATTTAGACATCAACTTTCCCTAAGGATCCAAGAAATGTTTAGTTCATATGGTATGAACCACACAATGTAAAGCAGGCAATTACTGGGTCCAAATCTGACTTTTATAGGGGTTATTTTCACAAAGATCTTGTAGACCCTAATGATTACAGTTTCCTCCCAATTCTACTTCCTCCAGTTCTACAGTAACCACATCCCATTACAGAAAGAAGCCTCTGTTTCCTTTCTTCTCTCTGATCTCCCATGGTCTTTAAGATCACTTTGGTTTTGTTTGTTTGTTTGTTTTGTTTTTTGTTTTTTTAGTTAAGTTCAGCATTTTACTTTTCAATTTTCTGGCTTACCTAAATTTCACTGTAATAGTTACAGAGAGCAGTTTCCAATCTAAAGACATTTGAGCATGAGTAGCAAGTAATACGCCAGGAAAAGGGCAAAGGTGTTCTAAAATAATTATTGGCACTAAAAATGAACCTTTTAAAAAAGAAGACACTGTATAATTCTGTGCAACTCTAGGGCCATTCAAAGCCATTTGGCCCTGAAGAGATAACTCTGATTCCTACACAGAAAAAAATTAAAAAGTTTTCTCTTTTATTGGTACCCTGATTCAATAGCATGTTCTACAAAGTTCACTCATTAATATTTCTTTAACAATAAAGAATTTATGTCACTCTGTAGTCAATCTGACCACTGCTGTACATATCTGCTTTGCCACAAGGGGGAAAGGACGGAGGAGCTAAGAAAAGGAAAATACATTGGATTTGTTTATTTAAAAAAAAAAAAAAAACTTAAAGAGTATAATCCTAGCTATTTCAATTTGGCATTAGATCAAAATTTTCGGAGTGGAAAAATAGTTTTTTCAACATTTAAAAGTTTCTCTTATTTAGGCATTCACTGGAGATAAAAAATAAGTTTGACAGCCTCATAACTCAGAAGATAGGAATGGAGCTTAGGCTTACGGGATGGAGGGAGGACATAGCTGTGTGGCAGAAAAGGGTCTATTGGTTACAGATTCAAGTCTGCACCTCCATGACATGCTCGTCTGTATGCCACATACGCGTCCTCCCCTCTGACATGTACCTCTGTGACCATCCCCAGAAGGGGATCATCATCTTCCCCGAGAATAAGAAGGTTTTATTTATTTATTTATTTATTTATTACCTTCTGGGAACAAATCCCAGATTTAAATTGTTGGATCAATTTCCTTTCTCGTAACTGCCAAGGTTGTTTCTTAGAATAGGTGAATTGATGATGACTTTATTTTTTTTCCTTTTCCCGTTCTATTTTTTTTCTAAATTCTGGCTTTCTTAACTATCAGAGGTTTGGAAAATCTTACTCTTAAATGACAACTGAGAATTTTCTGGGTTTAGCCTCCTTTGTATTTGTCTTTATGTTTCAGTGGTGTAAATTGACTTAAATAAGGAGTCTTGCTGAAATTAAAGTTATTTTTCTTCCCTGCCTAGGAAAACTATAAAAACAGAAGAACAAACAAAATTTGCTAAAACTAAGGGTGGACTTGACAGATATAAATTAGAAACATAGATCAAGGGAAGCACTGTTAAGGTGTATATGTCACTTCTTCCTGAAAATAAAGAATAAAAGTTAAGTTCACACAGAAAACATACTTCAAAAATGTGCTGATCCAGATCCAGTACTAAACTTGAATGTTAGGATAAAATTTATTAGCTTTTAACTCAGGTCACACCTCTGGTGCTAATTGAACACCTGCTTTTATTAAAAGAAGCATCTATAACTTAGAACTGAAAGGGTGAGCTTTTAAAATAATTTATTTAAAGCTCGGTTTAATTAAAAAAATCTTTTCTGAATCAAAATATTGGCAAAGGCAGGGGAAAAATAAAAGCAAGGAAAGTACATTGAGCTTTATTTTCCCTATGTTTGATAACCCCCTTGACTGTTTCTCCTGACCTTTTACTCTCATTTTTTTTTTTTTTTGCTTTTCTGCTATTTGAATAAGGAATATTTTTCGTAACTATGGCCTGAGTTCATTAGCCTAATGTCATTTTTAATCCCAG
The DNA here is from genome assembly GCA_963574885.1 of Lepilemur ruficaudatus. Lineage (NCBI taxonomy): Eukaryota > Metazoa > Chordata > Mammalia > Primates > Lepilemuridae > Lepilemur > Lepilemur ruficaudatus. The sequence continues at coordinate 29,764 of CAUYRT010037249.1, forward strand.
TGGTGAAAAACGTTTGATAAATGGATTAGTAGGCTTTTGCTGTACAACAACTCATCCCAAAATTTAGTGGCTTAAAACAGCATTTATTTAGCTCATAATTCTGCAGTCCATTACTTGGGTTATTCTGTTCGCAAATACATGGATTTATGCATGACTTTGCGGTCGACTGACAGTTAGCTGGGAGGCTCTGCTTCCTGAAGTTGACTGGCTATTGGCTGGCAATGGGAGCGACTGGGCCACTCTGTTCTTCAAGCCAGGCTAGCCCCAACTTAAAGCCTGGGGCAGCAGGTTTCCAAGAGAGAGTGAGCAGAAGTGTGCAAGATCTCTCAAGGGCAGACTCAGAACTAGCATGCCATCTCTACCACCACATTTTATTAGTCAAAGCAAGTCAGACAGCTAGCCCCATTTGAAATGGTGCGGAAATAGATTTTGCTTTTGTATGGGGCACATTAGAAATGGACCTGCCTACTGGAGGGGAAATATACAGCTAGTTTTGTAAACAGCTTACTATGTGTGGAAAACCTCATTCACCAATAAAAGTCTTAAGTCTAATACATAATAGACACTAGTTGGAGCCCAAAGGTTAGCTGTCCTTATGCCCTTAATTTCCAGATTATTTTTGGTAAACACTTGGTTAATTATATTACATGGAAAATAACTTAGTTCACATCAGAATTGTTACATATCCCCAAATTGAGGGAAAGTGAAAGAATCAGAAGAGTCATTGACTTGACGCCTGCCCAAGCACCCCTTCCACGAGTGAAGGCAAAAAAAGAAGGCACTTTAGAAAGGAACTTGGAGAACAGTCCTTGTGACTGGGACTTCCGGGTAGGAAGATAAGAGCAGAGGCTTCAGGTACTTGGAGGACCAGTAACCAGAGAAGAATTGCGGAGAGGAGCTGATGAATAGAAGGCACAAAGGCAGATAAGCCATCAAGAATGTGAGTAGCAGATATCCTTTACAAAATGATTTTGAGAACCAGAACCTTAATTTATAACACTGGTAAAAATGGATTGGTAAAAACCAGGCAAAGTATTAAAACAGAGAAAAGGTCCAGTCATCCTTCAGTATCTGCAGGGGGATTGGTTCCAAGATCCACATGGGTACCTAAATCCATGGGCGCTCAAGTCTCTTATACAAAATGGTGTAGTATTTGCATATAACTTATGCACATCCTCTCATTCCAGGCATACCTTGAACACACTGTGGTTCAGTTCCAAGTACAGCAGTAGAGCAAGTCACACAAATTTTTTTTCTCAGTGCATATAAAAATTATGTTTATGCTATACTGTAGTCTATTAAGTGTGCAATAGCATTATGTCTAAAAAACAATGGACATACCTTAATTAAAAATACTTTATTGCTAAAAAATGCTAAACATAATCTTACCCTTCAGTGAGCTGTAATCTTTTTGCAGGCAGAGGGTCTTGCCTCGATGTTGATGACTGCTGACTGATCAGGGTGATGGTTACTGAAGGTTGGGGTGGCTGTGCTACTTTCTTAAAAAAAAATACAATGAAGTTTGCTGCATTAATTGACTCTTCTTTTCACAAAAGATCGCTCTATAGCATGTGATGTTGTTTGATAGCATTTTACCCACAGTGAAACTTCTTTAAAAATTGGAGTCAATCCTCTCAAACCCTGCCACTGCTTTATCAACTAAGTTTATGTAATATTCTAAATTCTTTGTTCTCACCAGCAGTAGATTCCATCTCAAGAAAACACTTTCTTTGTTCATCCAGGAAAAAACTCCTCATCCATTGAAGTTTGATCATGAGGTTACAGTGATTCAATCACACCTTCAGGCTCCACTTCTAATTCTGGTGTTCTTGCTCTCTGCACCACATCTGCAGTTACTTCCTCCACTGAAGTCTTGAGCCCCTCAAAGTCATCCATGAGGGTTGCAATCCACGTCTTCCTGTTAATATTAATCAACTCCCTGTTAATATTGATATTTTGACCTCCTCCATGAATCATGGATGTTTCTAATGGCATCTAGAATGGTAAATCCTTTCCAGCAGATTTTCAATTGACTGTGCCCAGAACCATCAGAGGAATTACTATCTATGGCAACTATAGCCTTACAAAATGTATTTCTTAAATAATAAGACTGGGAAGTTGAAATACTCCCTTGATCTATGAGCTGCAGAATGGGTCTTGTATTAGCAGGCCGAAAACAATGTTCATCTCCTGTACATCTCCATAAGAGCTCGTGGGTGGCCAGGTGCATTGCCAATGAGCAGAAATCTTTTCAAAGGATTCTTTTGTTCTGAGCAGAAGGTTTAAACAATGGACTTAAAATATTCAGTAAACCACACTGTAAACAGATATGCTGTCATCCAGGCTTAATTATTCCATTTATAGGGCACAGGCAGAGGAGATTGAGTATAATTCTTATAGGCCCTAGGATTTTTGGAATGGTAAATAGGGATTGGCTTCAAAGTCACCAGCTGCATTAGCCCCTAATAAGGGAGTCAACCTTTTCTTCGAAGATTCGAAGCCAGGCATTGGCTTCTCCTCTTTAGCTGTGAAAGTCCTAGATGCTGTCTTTTTCCAATAGAAGGCTGTTTCATCTACACTGAAAATCTGTTGTTTAGTGTAGCCACCCTCATCAATTAGCTAGATATTCTGGATAACTTGCTGCAACTTCTACATCAGCACTTGCTGCTTTACCTTGTACTTTTAAGTTATAGAGATAGCTTCTTTCCTTAAACCTCACAAACCAATCTTTGCTAGCCTCCAACATTTCTTCTGCAACTTCCTTACCTCTCTTCAAAGAATTGAAGAGAGTTAGGGCCTTGCCCTGGATTAGCCTTTGGTTTAAGGGAATACTGTGTCTGGTTGAACCTTCTATCCAGGCTACTACAGCTTTCTCTGTATCAGCAATAGGCTGTTCTACTTTCTTATCATTCATGTGTTCACTGGAGCAGCACTTTTAGTTTCCTTCAAGAACTTTTCCTTTGCATTTTTAACTTGGCTGTTTGGTGTAAGAGGCCCAGATTTTGGCCCATCTCGGATTTTGACATGCCTTCCTAAGCTTAACCATTTCTAGCTTTTGATCTAGCTTTTTGATTTTTAAAGTAAGAGACCTGTTACTCTTCCTTTCTCTGAACACTTAGAGGCCATTATAGGGTTATTAATTGGCCTATTTTCAGTATCGTCGTGTCTCAGGGAATTGGGAGTCCTGAGGAGAAGCAGGGGCACAGGGGGTGGGGAACGGCAGGTGGAGCAGTCTGAGAGCACACACAATTTATTGAGTTTGCTGTCTTACATGAGTGTGGTTCGTGACACCCCAAAACAATTGCAATAGTAACATCAGTGATCACAGATCACCATAACAGATAGAATAATAATAATGAAAAAGTTCGAAATAATGTTAGAGTTACTAAAATGTGACATGGAGACATGAAGTGAGCACATGCTGTTGAAGAAATGTACAGATAGACTTACTCAATGCAGGGTTGTCACAAACCTTCGAGTTGTAAAGCACACAGCATCTGAAGCGCAATAAAGGAAAGCGTGATAAAATGAGGTAGACCCGTACTTTAAACCTTTTCTAGGTTACTTATACAGTGTAAATGCTATATGCAGGGTTGCTACACTGTATTTTTAATTTGTATCATCTTTTATTATGTTGTTACTTTTTATTGCTTTTTTCAAATATTTGGATCCCCAGTTGGTTGATTCTGCAGATGTAGAATTCACAGATACAGAGGGCCGACTGTATTTGATATGTCCCATTTTAAATACTCTTCAGCTCATACAATTTTTTGCTCTTTAGTCTCTTTGTTGAAAAGGTTGAGACATTTTTATTTTTCCAGTTTTAAGGGAAATTTTTAAGTGGACATTTTAAAATGGACTTTTATTTACTTGTTTGTTTTAATCATTTATCAACTTTTAGTAATGCTTCCTGAATAAATCTATGTAAGAAATAAGGCTGATGTTGCTGTTTCCTCACTCAGCTGATATTGACTGAGCAGCTACTTTGGGCCAGGTGTATTGCTAAGAGCAGGGGCTGTAACAGAGACCGATACTCTGTACGGTTCACATTGCAAGACAGGAAGACAGACATGAAACAAACAAGCACAAAAGTCAGATGGTGAGAGGAGCTGTGGAAAAAAATAAAAGCAGGGTTAGGAAGACGAGGAGTATGTGGAGGAAGAGAATGGGGGAAGTACATGTTATTTTATATGAAGTGGTCTGGGAAGGTCTCTGTGATTAGGGGACCTGAACAAACTGTGGGATGGGTTATGAGCATTTACAGCGAAGAGTGTTGCAGGCAGAGGAAACCATAGGCACAAAGGCCCTATGTCAGGATCACGCTTCGCATATTTGAGGAGCTCGAGAATGTCTGTGACACTAGAGCAAAGAAAGCGTGGAGGAGTGTGGTTGCAGCACTTGTTTGGGATGCTGGGCGGGGCGGCCACATAGAGCAGGGAGGTGGTTCACAGCCGGCCACACAGAATTGTCACCCTGGGAGCTTTGCAAAATTGCTTGGGCCCAACTCCAAAATGTTTTAATTGGTCTGGGTTGAAGACTGGTAAAGTCTTTATAAAACATTACCAGAATAAATCTAGTGTGTAGGCAAGGTCTGGTATGCCTTAGTAAAGCATGGCTTGGCTTTGAGCAAGATGTAAAGCTGCCAGGAGATTTTGCTCAGAAAAATGACACAGTCTGATCACCCTGGCATCTGCCTCTTCTTCACCCACATTCTCCTCTACCCCCCAAGATCAAGCCTTAGCATAAAGCTTGGGATCCTGCCTCATCTTTTTGGGGGAGAGAGTGGAGAATGGGGTCCTGAGCCCCTCACCTGTCCTGCCTCTGCCAGGCTTTTTGCTTAAGTGTCAAGGATATGATAGACAAGAAGGAGGAGGACTTCTAGGGACAGGTGTCCTCTTGTTTCCTTTCAAGACAGGTTGGAGACAGAGCTTCTGCCTCTTTCAGTTTCCCTCTAGCCTTCAGTCAGCAATACCCAGGCCTCCTTCCCAATGTTGCCCTGAAGTCACAAGTATTTACAGACTGACTGTGAGAACCAGTTAAATGTGTGTGTCACTTCTGCTGGTTACATGTTGAAAATACAAAAATACATTGTACCTGTGTAATATGTGTAAACTAGCACCCCAAACCCGTGCAGTCATGCTCTGTTACCATAGAGAAGGATATGCTCATAAGTAATATAACCTTGTGTTCTAAATTGTGCTTTTCTTCCTTTGGAGTAACAGTATAATGTAGTTGTTCAGAGTGAGACCTCTGAAACCAAATAACTTGCATCCTAATTCTAACACTTGCTAGCTGAGTAGTGTATCCTTTGTGTGCTTCTGATAATGGTGTCAAGCTCATAAAGCTGTTGTCAGATTAAATGAGTAGATACATATAAAGCGCGTAGAAAAATGCATGGCATATATTTAGTCCTCAGTAAATCCTAAATATTAATATATCTGTAGTTTCATTCTTGACTTAATCACCATGTAAATGCATCTCTCTCTTTAATTTTGTCAACAACACAGGAGACGGTGTATACATAATATATGTTTTGGTAGCATTTTAGGCAGGTTCTTGTCTGTTATTTAATTTACATAACTAAAAATTTGGTCCATATTAAGAAGTAGACCAGATTTCAATTGAGAAAGGCAATCTCAAAACATTTTTAGAGCACAAACAATCCATTTTATATAATTTCTGTGCAAACATAATTATTGGCAAAACTCTCTAATTCTTGGCCTTCACATGGATGAAAAGAACAGCAGCCTCTTTTGGACAAGCCGAGGCTGGGAATGCAAAGAATTAAGTAGACAAGAAATGTTTTGAACATATTTATCTAGAGAACCATCTGAAGTGCCTATTTTGCCAACAAAGATGAAAATCTGAGATTTCATTCTAGCTTCCCAAACTGCTCCCCCTTGCAGAGGTTAACAGATTTAGTGGATAAGGGTGGGGGAGGATGACAAGGGGGCAGGTGACACAGTTTTATCAACACAGGAGAGGGACTGCGTGGACTTGCATTATTTCTCTGACTTTCTCTAACTGTATGAATCTCTTACCTTTGCTTCCTAGTAGTCAGAAAGTTTATTAAAACTTACTGGGATATGAAAAGATGATTAAATATTTATTGAAAATTTAAATGTGACACTTAAAAGAAGGGTACTCGTAGTCACAATGTACCTTTATTCAAGGGGAAACCTTTTTTTCAGAGCTTTATTTGAGTTTAACACCCCACTTGAGTGATATTTAAATAAAAGTAAAATAGAAAATTTCTCTTAGGAAAGAATGTCCTAGTTTCATCATTTCTCCTGTATTAATTTACAGGTCTCGTTTTAACATTGCCCACAGGATAAAGTCTAAATTTCTCAGCTCCACAAGCTGACCTCAATCTTTTCAGGACCTTCCTCTACCCGGTCTCTGTAGAGAGACCTTACCCCCATCATTTTTTTTCAGAGGTCGGTGCACCTATAAGACACACTCCTTCTCCATATCTTTATTCCTGAAGCTGTTAACTCAATTTTATTTCTGTTGAAATTTTACAAATTTCAAAGATCAGTTCACTCAGATAATTTTCTCTGATTCCCCAGATCTGGAATCACAGCCTCTTCCTTTGCTCTCTTGGTCCTTTGTTTATTCTTCATTTATTGCCCCTAGTTAATACTGTCTACTGTTTTAGTTAATTACATCTTTCTTATCATCGTAAACAGTTAGCTCTTTGGGGAAAGAGTGAAATATTTCTGAGTCATATGTGTTTATCATCCAGAGCCATATGTATGCCAGAAACTCAACAAATGTCTGTGGTGAATTAAAATAAAAGCATACAGTAAATATTTAATAAAACCACTTTAGTGCTTCCTGTAGGTAGCTCCTACCTAGGATGTTTCAGATTTCCTAGTTCAGCTCGCTGTATTCTTGGGACTGTTTTTGTTGATCAGTTTTTAAGTCACTTCTAGTTAGTGAGTCAGTCCCCACAGCTTTTGTTTCTAAGAAGATACAAACAACATAAAGAACTTCTTTCTATAAAGAATTGGAAATGAATAACCATATGGACTATTCATTTGTCTCTTTTGTCTCAATTTCATACTGAATAAAACAGGTGCAGTGATGTACTCCCCTCCTTTCTGTGCTCGACCATATGCCTATATTTAATGGTGGATATGGGTTAGAAATTAACATGTGAAGAATTTAGTTCTCAGTTCTGTGCAAAGTCATGAATCCTCCTCTTTTGAAAATCCTTTCCTGCTTTTACGGTCTATACCTTTACCCTTCTTCAGAACTTCAGAACTTCAGACTTCAGAACTTCATATTTTATGTTAACTCAGTGGTTCAGCAAATATTTTATCACCATCTGCCATGTAGCAAGCATTATTCTCATGGTGGTGATACCAACTAAAACAAAGTGCCTGCTTCACAGAACCAAAAGCATGACACTTACCAGCTCCTACTGTCATTCTTTACTTCCCTATCACCCATGCTAAATTTGAGCCTCCTGATGGCAGGTGCAATATCTAATAGAACTTTGGGTCTCCAGCTCAATATCTGGTATATGGTAGATTTGTACAATAGGTGATTATTATTTACATAGAGAGGCCCTTCTCACTATATTTGTGTGAGAAATGCAACTGAGCACCAGCGATCATAATCTGCTGGTCCAGGAAACAATTTGGCACTAGGTATGTATTCTTTGACTTACAAAATGTTGTTTGTTTGAGTTTTAATTAGAATCAACCAATAAAATACGGGAGACTTTACATAAATCCAGATTTCCAGCGCCTTTTGAAAAATGCCCACATTCTTGTCCTGCCCCAATGAGCTGAATCTGTTCCCAGTCTACCTGCTCCTTAAGATAGAGCAGCATACCCTCTCGGTTTCACTGAAACCGTACTATTCTCTGTCTTGTTACACGTGTGTGTGTTGAGCTCTGCTTGCGTGGGATAGGGAATAAGGAAATTCTTCAAAGTCTACATAAATTCATTGAAAGTTTGTCTTTACAAGTCTCTAGCAACCTAACTCCAACCCTGGAAATAATAACTTACTCCCCTTTTTTCTCTTCAGTGACGTGGAAGGCTCACAAGCATTTGCTTTCATTTGAATTACATAGCCTATCGAGTCATCAATCTAAATTTTATCTGAGTTGTTCTGCATTTTCACAGGTTTCCTGTATTTCTCAAATTAATTAGATAATTGCCAGCTACATCCTACTGTGATGTGTATCCCAGTCCAAGGTTAAAATATATCTAAATCTATCTGGTTGGGATGTTTTCTTCCTTTATGATTATTGAACGAACTCTTTTTATTGGTCTTGGTTTTTTCATAGGAGATTAGGACACTTAAAAACATAAAATAGAATTAAAATTATAGTTTAATTAAAATTATAGCATACCAAACTAAATGTGTTCATGCTTTTTTCAGTTATCCTTAAAAAGAAGAGGAAGCAAAGATTTGCCAAAATCGGAAAAAAAGGCTCAACAGACTCCCACAGAGGTATGTAGAAATAAAATTTCAACTAGTACATCAAGTATCTCTAAATGTATATAATAATAAGCTATACCTATAAATAGACATAATGTGTTTTTTAAAAATTTTTATTTTTAGTTTTGGATGTGTAATATTTATACATATTTATGGGGTACATGTGATATTTTTATACAAGGCAATTGGGGTATTCACCACCTCAAGCATTCATCATTTCTTGGTGTTAAGAACATTCCAATTCCATTCTTTTAGTTATTTTGAAATATACAATAAATTGTTATTAACTATAGTCAATAGTTGTGTTGTGTGATATAATGGCCAAATAGACAAAGTTAAATTATGCATATCAATGATGTAGCTATAGATACAGGTAGTATAAAGAATTCAGTATATTTACTTATAAAACCAGCACTAATATCCCCATTATACTTGCTTTCACATTGTAAGCACACAGCAAAATGTCATTAGTAGTTTATGTGTTGCTGTATTTAAGAATTGTACCCATGATGCTTATCTTGTTCTTTTCATAATTAGTAAGGTCAATAGAATGGCTCTTCCTATAGTATCAGGGGCAGGTAAAGAAAGCAATGTTGTGGGAAGGGATGGCAGAAGGGAGACAGCAGCTCATGATGTCTTTAAAGAGTTCTAGAATGAAGTGATTCTCTGTTCCAGTGAGTGGAGAAGCAAAAGAAAGGAAACAAAGGAATAAAAATAAAGCTTACAAGATGTACTCAACATGGGCTTATTAAGTACCTTAGAAACAGCCACAATAAAGACTAGCTCTGCTTGCAGGGTAAGCAGAAGGTGCTGCTGGTTGTAATAAAGGAGATTTTAAAACAAAGAGGAAATATCTGGGATAAAAGTGACATTATGGCTGTCTAAAAACACATGTCTAGATGCTGACTTTTAAACATGTATTCATAAGTTGGAATTTATTTACTCTAAATGTATTTTTAAAATACATTTTAAAAAATTGTTACAAGGTATTTTCTCATTAGATAACTTTAAAGTAGTAATTAAATATTCAAAGTTTGAAAAAGTTGATCTCAATCATTTTTTTGAAGTGTAACATACGAAATGCATATTAGTTTCCTTTTCCCCTCTATGTTCTTGCTCTGTTCTTGGTTAATTTTTCTCCTGGTACTTGTACAAGAACATTTATAGGCCTCAGCAGTTCTAGAATCTCAGAAAGTCTCATATTGAGATCATAACACCTTTTTTTGTACCTTTCTCCCCATCCCCTTAAGAAGTCCAAATATGGTCTGTCACTACAGCTTTTCCATTCTCTTTGCTATCACTTTAGTCACCTCTGTCTAAATATTTTGCAGTGGATCATTTCACATGTTGCCATGAAACCTCTTTCCTCCCTTGTTTAGAAAGCAGATGCTATATGCTCCCTGTTCTAAAATCTTAAGTCAGTTTTAATTGGCAGTTTATTTTTTTAATCCACATTTATCTTTTTAATCCACATTTATCCTATTCTTACACTTCCTATGTTAAAGTTTATTTATTTTTTTCAACAATATTCTCTAATCCAGAATTCTTAGCTGTTTGTTCCTGACTCTGTGGACTTCCAGTCCATGTGCATGTGCTGTGGGCACCTTTCTGCAAAAGACATCCACAGCTTTCATCCATTTTTTAGAGGGGTCTGGGACCTTACAAATTAGTCAAGATACCTTGCAGTCCACCAGCTTTTGTTTGAGCACAAACTTCCTGGGATAGTTATAAGTGCACTGTCGTAGTATTTGAAGTTCTTGCTATCATTTACAACACATCTGTTTTCAGAGGTTATGATCTGTCACTTTTCAAACACTCACCCCAGCTGATTGATCAAGGCTGTCTCCAGTGAGATATCTCAATTATAGAAGGGTTCATTTTTATAAAGTTATAAAATGATTCTGTTGCTCAGTCAAGGTTGAGGACCATTGATCCACATACTTATATTACTGCAAACATCCCATTCTATTGTTACTCTTGTTTAGGTGTTCATCTTAGTCCCAGGGCATTTTATAGACAGGGCCTGTCTTATTCAGCTTTGAATCAACTGTGCCGCTGGTGTGTGGTACTCTGCGCATGCACAAGGCTCACTTTAGTCTACTTGTATGTCCCCTGTTTCTAGGTTGAACCATACGAAATTGCAACATGCTATTGATTTTGATCTAAAGAAACAGCAATTTCATATGGTCCAATCTACTATTGTTCGTATAGCTTTGTGTTTCATTTAATTTGCATCAGCTTCTTTGATCTATTCCTTACATGTTCCTCCAGCAGCAGTGACTTCATTTACTGAGAAATGGTGTTGCATAGCAATTCAGAACTGTAGCTCTAGGGCTAGGTTGCCTGGGTTGAAATCTCTGGCATACACCAGCTGTTATGACCTTAGACAAGTTACTTATTCTTTCTGTGCCTCTATTTCTCATTTATAAAATGGGAATCACAATACAGAGTTGTTGTACAGATTGAATCAGTTAATATATGTAATTGATTAGAATACAGTTTAGGTGCTAGTAGTGGCTCTTTAAGTCAAAGCCAGGCTTAGCTCACTTTTTACTGGCTCTTCATCATCTTTATGCTCCCTTCCTCATAGTCATCTGTATCTTCCTGTGAGTGAGTGAGCAAGTCTTTAACAGACACAAAAATCAGAAACAACTTGCTTCAGACCTCAGATCATTTTAATATTTCTTCCCTACCATTCACTGTGGAAAACAGGAGCAAACATTTACTGCTCTGTGACTGTGGACCAGGCATTTCCCACACAATCTCCTAATTTTTCAAACAATTGTATATAGTATTTCTATGCCCAGTTCCAAATGCAGCTGATAATAGTTAGGTTACAAGATGGGGATACAAGGAATATTGGCATACAGGGTTCTTAAACTCTTGGCATTGGTGGAAATTGTCACACTTTGCAAAAAGATTTATTTTTAAATAAAGAGAATAATTACTGTGCCCATCGTCCTCTTGCTGTAGCTTCTTCCCTCATAATGACTTTGTTACTTGCAGTGTATGTCCAAGTGTTAAAATAATTGTTACATTTTTATTCCTTTGGGCAGCAGAGATTACATACACACAAATCCGATACTCTTCTCTTTTTTTAATTTGCTTAGCATAGCCCAGGGGAGTGTTAGTCTGCTTCAGTCTGTGGCTGGTATCACACCCACTGTTGTTTTGGTTAGACTCAAACTGCCATGTATGCCAATGTATTTTTTTTTTGTACTAGCAAATGAAGGCCTTGCCTTGCAATCAAAGACTTCCACTCCACATGTAGCCCTACCTAGCTCCCCAGTCTTGCCTGCTCTTACTTTTCAATAAAATCTAGCCTATATGTAAAAGTATATTTGATACTGTTGGTCAAATTTCTTTTTTTTTTTATTTCAGCATATTGTGGGGGTACAAATGTTAAGGTTATGTATATTGCCCTTGCCCCCACTCCCCCCTCGAGTCAGAACTTCAAGCCTGACCACCCCCTAGACGGTGCACATCGCACTCATTATGTATGTATATACCCATCCCCTCTCCTCCCTCCCGTCTGCCCGACACCCGATAAATGTTGTTCCTATGTGTCCACTTAGGTGTTGATCAGTGAAACCAATTTGCTGGTGAATACATGTGGTGCTTGTCTATCCATTCTTGGGATACTTCACTTAGTAGAGTGGGTTTCAGCTCCATCCAGGAAAATACAAGAGGTGCTGTATCACCATTGCTTCTTATAGCTGAATAGTACTCCATGGTATACATATACCACATTTTATTAATCCACTCGTGTATTGATGGGCACTTGGGTTGTTTCCACATCTTTGCAATTGTGAATTGTGCTGCTATAAA
>CAUYRT010037252.1:0-22999 GCA_963574885.1 Lepilemur ruficaudatus
TGTTGCCCAGGTTAGAGTGCTGTGGCATCAGCCTAGCTCACGGCAACCTCAAACTCCTGGGCTCAAGCAATCCTTCTGCCTCAGCCTCCCGAGTAGCTGGGACTACAGGCATGCACCACCATGCCCGGCTAATTTTTTCTAAATGTTTCTAGTTGGCCAATTAATTTTTTTCTATTTATAGTAGAGACGAGGTCTCGCTCTTGCTCAGGCTGGTCTCCAACTCCTGACCTTGAGCAATCCGCCCGCCTCGGCCTCCCAGAGTGCTAGGATTACAGGCGTGAGCCACCGCACCCGGCCTGTTTTCTGTTATTATTATTTCTATTTTACAGAGAAGGAAACTAGGGTCAAGAAAGAAAGATTATTTTGCCTAAGGTCATAGAACTAAGGAGTTACAAAGCCAGAATTTGAACTCAGTCTGGCTCTAGAGTCCACCCTCTTGATCATTGTATTATTCTCTCTCTCAGTCTTCAATCAAACTCATGGGCATGTATGTGCATGAGTATGTGTACATTCGAGGATGATGACCAATGTGAGATTAACTTCACTACACAAGTTCTCCCACACAGGAGAGCAATCTCCACGTAAGAAGGCAAGTCCTAGGGATCATGATTCCCTTCCATTCCTGGAGTTAGGCAGCTGTATGCAAGACCCAGCCTTTCAATCCACAATCCCCAACATTTCTTCATGTACACTCCACCAGGAACATGGGGAACAGGGCCCTGTCCTCCCATTATGGGGCAATTTTACATGTTATTTGAGGACCGAATCCCAGACCATGCCTACCACTCAGATTCCTGCTCTGCTAGTTGATCTAACCACCCTGATTCTAGCTTTCATCTTACTATTTGCTCGGTGGACCTCCTGACACACACCAGGCTAATCCCTGAAGGACAGCCAGAGTCTGTATTTTATCTCACTCTTCATTCACAGGGGCAGATTCTAGCCCTTCAGTGTCTGAGAATTCCACGTGCAGAATCATCGCATCAGCTTCAATTTCAAATGACTCCCTCATTCACATTCAAGCCTATTACTCCAAGTTTCTAGTGAGCTTGGGGCTTGCTTCAGTTCAGCCTCACTGCCCACACAGAACTGAGTATTTCTCACTTTTCAATAATACCAAACACTAATTAGCAACTGTGAGGCCCATCAACTCTTGCCTTTCCCTAGAGGGCCCTAGTTTCTTTCCTTGCCTACCTTCCTGTATTCCTTTTCTGCTCACCTCTGGGCCGGATGTGCACCAATGTTCCATTCCATCATCTAGTTGGTGCTGCCAATTCCCAGGAGTGCTCTTTGTTTCCTCTGCAGCTCAAAGTTGTAGATTCTTCCTTCTCATGAGAAAGGAAGAAAAGGAGAGGCCTTATAGCTTAGGGGTCCTTTTTTCTTTAGGCTTCGAGATTGCAGAGAGGGACATGACACAGCAACACCCTTCCTTTCCCCAATACTTTCCCAAGGAGTATCTACCTTTTTTATTTCCTCCCACTTCCAGCAAGGGAAGCACCACTCCCTTGCCCTGTCACCTCCTTCCAGGGCATTTGTCAGCATTCAGATGATGTCTTGTCCTTCCATTGGAGCTCTAGATCCCATCCCCTTTCTCCTTCTCAGGAATCTTGGCCATCAGTTCCCTTTACTCTCTTACATATAAGGCGCCTCTCTCTCTGTCTCTCTCTGTCTCTGTCTCTGTCTCTGTCTCTCTCTCTCTCTCTCTCTCTCTCTCTCTCCCCCCCCACTCTCTCTCTCCCCCCCTCTCTCTCTGTCTCTTTCTCAAAAAGAAAAACCTTCCTCAATCTGAATTTCTTTTCCAATTATCATTAGAGTGCAAAGCATCAGGTCTAGGACCATGCCTTGAGGAACACAAATATTAAAAGGTTAGGGAGTCCTGGAGAACATTTAGGGGATTAAAAATAAGTTTAGGAAGACTGGATGTGGTGGCTCACACCTGTAATCCAAGCACTTTGGAGCCCGAGGCAGAAAATTGCTTTAGCCCATAAGTTTGAGACCTGTCTGGGAAACAGAGTGAGACCCCCATCCCTATAAAAAATAAAGATTAGGCAGGGCGTGGTGGCTCATGCTTGTAATCCTAGCACTCTGGGAGGCCGAGACGGGCGGCTCGCTTGAGGTCAGGAGTTCAAGACCAGCCTGAGCAAGAGCAAGACCCCGTCTCTACTAAAAAATAGAAAGAAATTAATTGGCCAACTAAAATATATAGAAAAAATTAACCGAGCATGGTGGCACATGCCTGTAGTCGCAGCTACTCGGGAGGCTGAGACAGAAGGATCACTTGAGGCCAGGAGTTTGAGGTTGCTGTGAGCCAGGCTGATGCCACGGCACTCTAGCCCGGGCAACACAGTGAGACTCTGTCTCAAAAAAAATAATAAATTAATAAGTAGTGCTGGAACAATTGGACAGCTATACACAAAAAACCCACAGTACCTCAATCTTTGCACCTTATATAAAAATTAATTCAAAATAGATATAAAATCTAAAACTATAACACTTTTAGGAGAAAACATAGGAAAATAGGCCAGGCACAGTGGCTCATGCCTGTAATCCTAGCACTTTGGGAGGCAGAGGTGGGAGGATCACCTGAGGCCAGGAGTTTGAGACCCGTTTGAACAACATAGCCAGACTCCAACTCTACAAAAAATAGAGAAATTAGTCTCGCATGGTGATGCAGGCCTGTAGTCCCAGCTATTTGGGAGCTTGAGGTGGGAGGATTGCTTGAGCCCAGGCATTTGAGATTGCAGTGAACTATGATGATGTCACTGCACTCTAGCCCAGGCAGAAGAGTGAGACTCTGTCTCAAAACAAACAAACAAACAAAAAAAGAGAACATAGGAAAAAAATCTTTGCAACCCTGGAGTAGGCAAAGATTTCTTAGACACACCAAAAGCACAATCCACAAAAGAAAAAAATGGTAAATTGAAAAATTAAGAACTGTTCTTTGAAAGACACTCCTAAGAAAATGAAGAGACTGGAAGAAAATATTTGCAAACCAAATATCTGATAAAATACTTGTATCTAGAATAAATTTTGAAAGAATATTCAAATCTCTATAATTTTTAAAAATGGGCAAAATATTTGAACAGACATCTCAGCAGAACATGCATGACAAATAAGCACATGAAAAGATGTATAATATCATTAGTCATTTGGCAAATGCAAATTAAAACCACAGTGAAATATCACTCACTACATACCTACTAGAATTCTTTTGAAATTATATGCATTTTTTTATTATTGTTTTTTTAGAGACAGGGTCTCACTCTGTCCCCCAGGCTGGAGTGCAATGGTATAACCTCAAACTCCTAGGCTCACAGATTCTCCTGCCTCAGCCTCCCAAATAGTTGGGACTAGTAGCTGGGACTACAGGCATGTGCCATCATGCCCAGCTAATTTTTCAAAAATGTTTTGAAAAAGTGTTTGTAGAGATAGGCTATCCCTATGTTGCCCAGACTGGTCTCGAACTCCTGGGCTCAAGCAATCTCTCACCTCGGCCTCCTAAAGTGCTGGGACTGCAGGCATGAACCACTATGCCCGGTAGAATTTTTTTTTTAAGGCACTATCATGTGTTGGCAAAGATACAGAGCAACTGGAACACTCATACATTGCTGGTGGGAATGCAAAATGGTATAGCTACTTTGGCAATTTCTTAAGCACACATTTACCATACAACAGCAATCCTACTCCTAGTTATTTAACCAGGTGAAATTAAAACTCATATCCACATATAAACCTGTAAAGTGAATGTTCATAAAAGTTTCATTTGTAATTCTCAAAAACTGGAAACAACCTAAAGTCAGTGTCTGGTGAGGGCCCACATTCTGTTTGTGGTTGGCTGTCTTTTTGCTGTATCCTCACATGGTGGAAAGAGAGAGGGAACCTCTCTGGGGTTTCTTTTACAAGGGCACTAATCCCATTCATTTATGAGGCTCTGCCTCCATGACCTAATCACCTTCCAAAGACCCCACTTCCTAATGCCATCACCTTGGGGGTTAGGATTTCAATATGTGGATTTTGGGGGGACACAATATTCATACCATCACACACCCTAACACAGTTGTCTCTTACATGGGCCTCTGTAATAGCCCAAGTGGTTACTGATGCTTTTGAGATAAAGAATTAAATTCTTAATATAGGCCAGGCGTGGTGGCCTATATTAAGGCTAGGATTAGTGCCTGTAATCCTAGCACTCTGGGAGGCCGAGGCGGGCGGATCGCTCCAGGTCAGGAGTTCGAAACCAGCCTGAGCAAGAATGAGACCCCCATCTCTACTAAATATAGAAAGAAATTAATTGACCAACTAAAGACATATAGAAAACATTAGCTGGGCATGGTGGCGCATGCCTGTAGTTCCGGCTACTTGGGAGGCTCTGGCAGGAGGATCACCTGAGCCCAGAAGTTTGAGGTTGCTGTGAGCTAGGCTGACGCCATGGCACTCTAGCCTGGGCAACAGAGTGAGAATTCTGTCTCAAAAAAAAAAAAAAAAATTCTTAATATAGCCTAGAAGGCCCTACATTATGCAACCTCTGATTATCTCAGTAACTTCATCTCTGGAATATACCATGTTCCTTCCCACCTCAGGACCTTGGCATGGTTCTCTTATCCCTGCCTGCCTTTTATCTGGTTAATTTCTACTTATCTTTTACACATGATTTACATTAAGTATTTGTTAAACGAATGAAGGAAGCTCTCACTCTGCTTTATTTGCCACCTCATCTAAATTTCTGAGATCAAATTTGTTTTCAGACAGGTGAGGGCTCCATTAGGTAGCTAGTTCATAGGTTATGAAAAGGGAATTCACATTAACTGATCAACACTTAAGTGCACATATAGGGGGATGTCGGGCAGGTGGGGGGGGATGGGTATATTCACACCTAATGGGTGAGGTACGCACCGTCTGGGGGATGGACATGCTTGAAGCTCTGACTCAGGCAGGGCAAAGGCAATGTATGTAACCTAAACATTTGTACCCCCATAATATGCTGAAATAAAAAAAAAGAAAAAGGGTATCAGAAGCCATGTCATTGTTTTTCCTTACTTCAGCATATGTGCCTGAAAAAGCTGAGGATGAAGGGAAAACCTTCTCATGAAGTATGTCATATTACCTGTACTATAGTTATTGTGTATTTGTCTTACCTCGCCTTTTCCCCCCTCAGCACCCCACTAGATTTCATTTCCTTAAAAGCGAAGTCCATATTTCCCACTTACTTCTGTATTGTCTACAATAACTGCAACCTGTGTCTTGTACATAATAGGTACTCAATAGACATTTGTTGACGTGAATTAAAATTTCCTCAGGCTTCAAATTCCTGGGAGCAGCAATGTGGCATATTAGATGGAGTCAGACAGATCTGGGTTCATACCCTGGATCTGCATTGACTATCTGCTGAAATCTTAGCCCTGCCATTCCTAGCTATGTGACGTTGGGTAAATTCTTCAGCTTTGCCATGCTCAGACCTTTCATCTGCAGAAGAGAGATAATACCTATTTTGAAAGATGAAAAGAACTGGAGGAAATGTATGTAAAATGCCCAGCACATATTGAAATAGATAGTCATTATCCTGAAGTAATATAACCCTGGGGCCAGGCACAATAGCTCATGCCTGTAATGCTATCACTTTGGGAGGCGGAGGCAGGAGGATCGCTTGAGCTCAGGAGTTCAAGACCAGCCTGAGCAACATAGTGAGATCCCATCTCTACAAAAAATAGAAAAATCAGCCAGGCGTGTTGGTGTGTACCTGTAGTCCCAGTTACTCAGAAGACTGAAGCAATAGGATTGCTTCAGCCGGAAGTTTGAGGTTGCAGTGAGCTAGGATGATGCCACTGCACTCTAGCCTGGGCAACAGAAGAAGACTCTGTCTTAAAAAATAAATAAATAAATAATATAAAGGTAAAATAGCTCATCAATAATTTTTAATATTGGTTACATGTTGAACCAATAATATTTGGGACATAA
This sequence comes from Lepilemur ruficaudatus, assembly GCA_963574885.1. Taxonomy (NCBI): domain Eukaryota; kingdom Metazoa; phylum Chordata; class Mammalia; order Primates; family Lepilemuridae; genus Lepilemur; species Lepilemur ruficaudatus. Next base: position 5,956 of record CAUYRT010037252.1, read on the forward strand.
TGGGTTAAATAAAATATATTATTAAAATAAAAAATATATATTAATATATCTCCTTGGCTTCAATATAAGAATAGGTCTAGGTCAAGTTGCTGAGGTTTTGCGTGGTTAAAGTAGTGGAATCAAAGAGTGGAGTCGTCACAGAGTAGATCTTCACTATGAGGAAGGAGGAAGAGAATACCTGGCATTGCACTCAGGGCCCTCGAGGCTTATTCTGCAACCACAGGAGTTGAATAAGTCATCTTTACTTTACTCTAAACCGACTGTGGAAATCACAATCTCCCTGTATTCCCAATATCTGTCCTCCAAAATGCTGAGAATGGCTCCAAACCCCTGGGAACCCATAGACAACCCCCTCCCAACACACACACACTTTATTTGAATTATAGACCAAAAGGAGACGGAGATTAGTGCTCAGGAGTAAATAAGCCATATTTCCTTGATCCAGTCCTCTCATCCACCTTCGTTTCATAAAGATGATTGTGTAAGTCTGTTCCTTGCCTCACAAGGTAGTATTGTCTGGGCAAGCAACTAAAGACAGTCAAAGAAGGAGTAACATAGGTGCTGTTTTTCTGTTGTCACTATTGAGCAACAGGAACCCTATAACTCTAGGCCCGAATCACCCTGCCCCCTTCTTAGGCTGCTGTTTCTTCCTTCCTTTGTGGCTTTCATCTTTAATGGCGTTGCCACAGCAACCATTGTCACCAGAAGAGGGAAGATAGTGTCACCCCTTCTGCTCCAGGCAGCAAGTTAGAACTAACCTTGGAAAGGATAAACTACCCAGATTTCTCCATACGCCTCATGCCACTGGGCTCTTTAAACAGGGATCACAGGCTGTTACCAGCAACAAACAGCAACATGGATCCCTTCATCATACCTGGACCACCTACCTATACCTGCATTTGCATGACATAGCTTGGATGCTGTGCAAATGAAAATACACTGTAAACACATTATAGCACTTACTGCCAGTATCACTTAATGTGGATGATCAGGCACTAGTATTTAGAATCCTGTCCTACAGTCCAGGGCACGAAAACCTAAAAAGAAACTGAATCCTAAAAATCCTAAATAAGATACTAAAAAAAGCTCTTCTTTTGCCTTTGTACTGACATAAATCCTAAGCTTTATAAGCTCCCTGCTTGCTGTAGAGGTGCAGGAAACAAAGAGGGACGGGAGTGAGTGGATCAGCTAAGTGGCGACAAAGAGGCTTTGCTACCCCAGCCCCCAGGGACCCTTCTAACCTTGATGACATATTCTCTCCCCCCAATGTTAAATGAAGGTCACTGCTAAAGGACCTTACAGAGGCCTCTGGGATCCTTTGGTGCTCCTAGAAGACCCTAATCTGCTGTTTTTGGAGCACTGTTGGAACTGTTTCAATTCTTCCAGTGCAGCAACCAGCTGCAGTCCTCAAACAGCTTCAGAAAGACTTGCTCAAGGTCACCCTCAAGATAATAACAGAAAAAGAACTAGGAATCCTTACTCCAGATTCCACATACACACATTCCCCCTTAATATAAGGAATACTTCCCTGATGCCCTAGATCTCAGAGGTCTCCTAAGACAGGAATAGAACCTAAGCTGCCCTAGCTCCCAAGCCCCCTGGTCTGTCCCTCTTCTCTTAGCTACCCCACCCCTATTTCCTAGAATAGCAGTACCCCCCACTGGAGTCAGAGGCAGAATTCCTTGGCCACGCCAGCTCATGGTATGCAGTGAGTCAACAGCCCCAGCCCATTCCCCCCAGCATGGGCTGCCACAGTTTAATGAGTGGTTATTTGTGGTACTCTGCACACAGCTTGGAGCTGTGCCTTCACCCCATACTGGGGCTAGGGGGTGGGAGAGAGAGAGTAGTGCCAAAGCATCATTTATTACTATAATCTTCAATGTGCATCCCACCCATGGTGTTAATGTCCCAAAATAAACGTATTAATCCCCCTACAGCCTACGAAGCAAACACTCAGCTGGAGGGCTTTGTGTAGGAGGGAGACAGCACCAAGGACAATAGAATGGTAAATAGTAACTCTTTTCCCTAGGTAGGGTATTGGGAAACCTAGGTGGGCATGTGTTCAAGAGGTAGCCTGGAGGGAAGAAGAAATCAGGCTTGGTTGTGGAGAATGCCGCAAGGTCTAGGTTTCTAGGTACTTGTTTATAGGCACCTTGCAGGGATGCAGATCTCTTAGAAAAAGTGGTTTTGGATCTGCTCTGATTTAGCTTACTCTTGCAGCTAAAATAATTCTAGGGCAAGTCAAGCCAGTTTGAGCAGCAGGTCTAAAATATGGATTTAGAAAATCATGCACTTAGGATCTGGTATTCCAGTAGGCTTTGATCATTTACCTTGCCAGTCTAATACATTCTTCTTTCCCTGTCTTTCTTAGCTTTCTCTTCCCAAAGTCTTTGTACTCCTTGCTTGGAAGCCAAACAAAGGAAGACTAAATATCCAGAGCCTGTTTGGTCACCAGGTGTACCGATTTTATTTAGACACCTGCTTTCCTGTACTGGGTCCTTCAGGTCAAATAGAGTTAAGAGAACTGTTCTCATATTAGTGTGCTAGATTTTAGAAAGCAGTCCTCTCTTTCTGGTCCTTTTTTTTTTTTTGAGACACAGTCTCACTCTGTCACCTGGGCTAGAGTGCCGTGGCAGCAGCCTAGCTGACAGCAACCTCAAACTCCTGGGCTCAAGCGATTCTCCTGCCTCAGGCTCCTGAGTAGCTAGGATTACAGGTGCGTGCAACCACGCCCGGCTAATTTTTCTATTTTTAGTAGACACGGGGCTCGCTCTTGTTCAGGCTGGTCTCAAACTCCTGACCTCAAGTGATCTTTCCGCCTTGGCATCCCAAAGTGCTAGGATTACAGATGTGAGCCACCGTGCGCAGCCTCTTTCTGGTCCTCGATGCTCTGCAATTACGGGAATCAATGATGTACATTGAAACTAAGAACCCATGAAAAGAGGGCCTCCAGGCTTCCCCCTGCCCTCACTCCTAACAGCTTACCTACGCCACTCCAGCACATTCACTACACTCATTTTTAAGGTGACTAGGCATCCTGCATAAGGATGGATAGTACCTGCCCTGCCTAATATTTTACCAAAATGTACCCTGTTGATAAATATTATCCCATGTTAGTCTCTCTTCTCTCGCTATACTCTTGCTTAGCATTGATTAAATTACACTGCTTTTATTTCTTGCAGAAAATATCTGTAATATATTCATTAAGAGTCACATGCAGATCAAATCATTCTCTATTTACTGGGGTAACATGTTAAAGAAGTCCTGTGGAAAGCTCTTTTGGGATGAGAAGTCAGCAGTGCCCTAGTCTTGGTTCTAGTACTGTTCAGAAGGTTGAGGTTACAGTGGGCTATGATCCTGTCAATTGCACTCCAGCCTAAGCAAAAGAGCAAGACCTTGTCTCTAAAAAAATAAGAAGAAAGAAAAGAAAAGAACAGAACCACCTCAAAGAGTTAAGTATTGATCTTTCTTCATCCTCTCCACCTGTAATCCTGTCTCTATCACGTCCCTTAGTTAAGACCCTCCATAAACGGACATGATAGAGGCATCAGGTTTGCATATCTGGACCTCAGCCACATTACTTATGTTTGCCTGCCCCTATAGAGACTTGACATTCTGAAAGGTAACTTAGCTGCAGCTTGAAAGAAAGAGTCATCCATATTCCCAGATCACAAGTTGACAAAGTCATCCACTTCTACCAGCCAGAGGCTCCTGCTAGAGCAGCTAAAGCCAACAACCTAAATGGGTCACTAAGAAAGGGATGAGCAAGCTCAGGAACCAAGTTCTGGTTTCCTTTACTTTGGAAAGCAGATGTTTCCAGGATAGAAGACATTCCAATAACAGGTAGCTAGCTCTTCTATTTTGTGTTCAATATAGCCATAATAATAATGGCACATCATTGAGAGAGAAACTTGGATTTCCTCCAAGTCCCTACCACGTTCCCTAACAACTGGCTCATGGAAGACAGAATAGAATGGTATCACTCTGACTGAACTTCCATTATGGGGAAGACTGCAGATGCAGACAGATGTGCACAGGAAAGAGAATGTGATCTCCTAAATGTAATATCCCATTATCATTCAGTAAGAAGACAGCAAGCAGAATAATAAAGGAAGCACCAGTTCTAACCGGTCACCACTTGGAAATCTCCCTAAATGAGATTTCTAGTTGATCTGTCCCTTGCTTCAGCCCCTACCAGCCAAACATAGAACAGACTAACATGAAGATGTAATTCATGACTCCCATTCACCAGAATGGCTGCTGGACCAAGGGATTGGTCCTCACCAATGAGAAATGCAACAGGATCGCAGAAGAACCTGCAGTTCTGCTTTAAGCGGCCAGCTACACTATATGAAAGGGATTATAAGAAAGAGCCCTCAGGGACTGAATGCATCCCTCATTCCCATCCTTCACTGAAACTAGGGAAAAGTTATTAAACTAAGGAAACAGACTGTGATCCATAGCAATCAACTCCTGCGTGCAGCTGTGAATGCAGACAAGCTGGAGATGAGTCCCTGCAGCTCCTCTGTGCACGAATGCACACACACTCACAGGGAATGCTCTGCTGCAGTAATGAGTGACAGCAAAGAGCCACAAAGGCAAAGCAGAGCCACAGATCCTCCCCAGCAACCCCGCCAGAATCTCCACACTGTTGGTTGCTCTAGGTCTGGAGGCTCCTCCCAGTTTTTGTTCTTCTGTTGAAATGGGAATCTCTTAAAGACATTCCAAATCCTCTCATTTCATGCAGTTTCTCTGAAGCAAGAAAATAAGCAGGTGGGGGAGGAGAAACTTACATAAGATTCAGGGTACACAGGGCTTTCCTGGGCTAAGCTCTTCAGCCTGAAAGAGGACACCCATGGGGCTGGGCTGAGAGAAATGAAGTAGTTTGGAGTCTCCCTAGAGCTCCAGAGCTCTGGGCAACACTTCCAGTTTTCATCATAGCTTTTATAAGAGGAAGAAAACAGATTGAGTCTTGGCCCCTAGGGAAGCAGAGACCCCTTGGTGATTTGCTTCAGAGACAGCTGGTCTCTGTGTACACCCAGGTGGCTGCTTCTGGATTTTATAAATACTCATCCCTGAACCCAGGCTCAGCTCTGTATTAGGAGGTAGCTTCGATGGCTAAATTGCTAGTTAGAACCTGTTCCCTCTCACAGCCTAGGAGGCTGGGCAACCTTGCATATACTGACCCTCCTCATCCAAGGACCCTACCCTCATCCCCTCATCATTTTACTGAGCCCTGATTAAGGCTAGCCAAGTTTGGCTGCTGAGTCAGGAGAGACCCCAAGACTTGACTTTCCCACCAAATACCAAATTGTTTTCCTTGACACAAAACAGCATTGTTGCTCTGCCAAATAGCACCCTGAACGCCAGCCCCTGTAGTGTGTCCTACAGAGGGGACATGCACTTCCCCTCAGAAGCACAGGCTAACCACAAAGCTTCATGTTAGCATAGCCTTCAGATCATAAACTCCCAGGGGATGGCTAAGATTACAATTTTCAGATTTAGAAACACTAGGGTGGGAGGAGTGTTTTGAACCCTAGACCTCATTGAAAAGAGGGCAAAGAAAACCTCTCTTTTCATGTAAGAGCTGAAAGAAGCAAGAGGAGCAAAGGTTGATCCTTTTTTTTTTTTCTTTCTGAAAGACTGTCCTGGTCACAGCCACAACCAGCTGAGAGGCTGGAAACCACTTTGGTTCATCTGTAGCCCCCAGACTAGCTAAATTTTCCAGGATAAACTTAGTGGACATGACAAACAAGATAACAGAGCAGTTGGCACTAATTGGCTCCTTGGGTGACAACTTTTAGTAGGAACCAGCAGAGCTCCTACTAAAGATCTTCATTTTTAGTATCTAAACTGGGACCCAGGCTCCGGAGTCCTATTCCTTCACTAACCTGATGTCCTTGAGAATTCTTATGCTAGGTTTCTATAATACTCTAAAGGAAAAAAAGAAACAGGGAGATAATTGCTAACACAGATTGAGTGCCTACTCTATGCCAGGTATTGTCTGAAGTACTTTGTGTATATTATCTCATTTAATCATTAAAAAACCAATATCATCCCCATTTTAAAGATAAAAATCTAAAGCATAGAAAGGTTTTGTAATTTGCCTGAGGCAGGTAAGTAGTAGAGCCGAGGTCTGGCATATAGCCAAGGCGCTGGATTTAACACAAGGACCTGGGTACCAGGAAAGAGGTTGCAGAGTACAAGCTTGTGATGTCATTGTCCAGACTGACTTCAGCCCGGAATGGTGATTCTCTTTTCTGGGTATGAAATTCCAGAAACGATTCCACAGACAATGAGAGAGGTCTTTCCAAAGTCTCTGCTTTTGACCCCCACCCTGGACTGTGTTCTCTGAAAAGAGTAAATCAGTCAATGGACTTGGTCTGGCTCCAATGAACACCACGGGAGCCTGCAGGAAGACCTAGGATGTAACAAGCACTGCAGAGGGAGGTCTACTCTAGAAGAGGACATCTCCCCAGGAGCTGGACATGCGTCCACTACACGGGCTTCTGAATATTAGAAATGATCCCTTCAACGTTCCTGACTGAATGAATGGGGGCAGGATGCCACCTTCCTAAAAGAGGGAAAGTGGCCATCCTAGGGGCCAGGGATGGAGTTCTCGTTGGGTGCTAAATAAGAAGTACAAGAGCAATACAGCGCTGGGGGAGGGAGGACAGAAGCGAATTGAGGAGAGTAAGGGAAGACAGAAGAACCTCAGGGCAGTAAGACAAATGCAGAGGACAGTATCCCCAGGAGACGACTTATCACCTGAGAGCTCAGCGCCCCACCCCGCCCCCGCCACAGCCGATTCCAGTCCCCCCCAAAGCACCATCCACGGTAGGGAGACTTAAAACACCCCCTCTTCCAATCGCCTCCCAGTGCCCCGAGGTGGCAGCTTTCCCAGAGGAGCAGTCGGGCTCCACTGGAGGGTTCGCGGCTCCCTGGGACCCCGAGCCGCAGCCCCCTCCCCGCCGCAGCCCTGGCCGGAGCGCCGGGGGCCGGGCGGCGCCTCTCACCTCGCTCATCGCGGCAGGCGGACCGGGCTCGGGGCGCGGCACGCGCAGGTGAGGCGAGGAGCCCTCGGGGCTACGCGGGCGACCGCCGAGAGTTGCCGGGCTCTGAGGCAGGGGCCCCGGCTGACCGGGACAGGAGAGCTAGTGCGGAGAGCCGCTGCTCCGGTGCTCGCACCCAGCGGTCTCGGCGCCCCGCTTCTGCCAGGGAACTCCTTGCGACCCCGTCCTGTCAGAGCCGCTTGGCGAACCGCCTCCGGCCCTACCTTTTATACTCTGCTCGGTACCCGCCTCCAGCCCGACCAATAGGAGCTCCTCCTACCGCAGAGTGACAGCCCTTCGCATCCAGTGGTGGCAGGCTCAGAGGTCTGCTGCATTTCCAAACTAGGGTAAGACAGATAGCGGGAAGGAGGGGGAGACCGTCAGGGACTGAGAGGATGGAAAATGAAGTAAGGGGCGCAAAGAAGGAAAGGGAGGAAGGAGCAGTACACGAAGGGAGGAAAGAGAGAGAAAGGAAGGAGTGTGTGAGTTTGAGAAAGAGAAGAAAGAAGAGCTGGAAGGAAATCAACAGGGTACATGGGAAGCAGCAGTGAATGAAAGGGGTAAAGCCCAGGAATGATGCAGATTAAGATTTAGTGGTAGGATGGCACCCTGGATAAGAGAACAACAGAAGACAGGGAGGAAGGAGGACAGAGACAGAGATGAGAGAGAGAGAGAAAGAGAGAGAGAGAGAGAGAGAGAGAGAGAGAGAGAGAGAGAGAGAGAGAGAGAGAGACTGCAGCAAATGAACAATGTTCTGTGGTAAAGAACAAGGAAATTGTGAAATGCCCATTTAGAAGATCATAGATCTTAGGAGTTGGAAAACAGTTTAGGATTCTTCAAATCCCCCCTCCCACACGATGCAAAAAACAAAACAGAACAAAACAAAAACACCTGAAAACCAAAAACCTCTCCAGCAAAAAGATGGTCCCCCAGTGTCTACTTGAACAGGTAATGAGCTCCCTGCAAAAGTCAATTTACAACTGCTCGTTTGCTCCATCTCAATCTTACAATGTACCCTCCACTGTGCCAAGGCTGTGAAGCTATTATTTTTTCTTTAAAGGCACTCTTATCATGACTTTTGTTGTCACTATTGTTGCCACTATTACCTATTGTTGCCGCTAAAATATGCAAGTCCTATCTCTTAGAGTCTAGCTTGTTTCTTCCCGCAACCTACCATTTGGTGGTCCGTGTTTGAGTACCAAACTACCCAAGTGCATTCTGCCAGGGGGTGGGGAGCAGATGTGAAAGACAAGGGCCACAATCCAATCTAAACAGATTATTTTCCAATAAGATGGAAGTTTACTAAATAATTACTATGCCGTATAATTTTTAAGGAAAAAAATATGAGTACGGTAAGATAAAAAGACAGGTAAAAGTCATGAACTTTCCGATAACTCCAGCTGCTATTCCTCTTTATCTAAGTATCTAGCTTTTGTTTCTTTAAGGAAATTCTTTAAATTCTCATGCCTATAACACTTCTAGGCATTGTTAAACCTCAGCCTATTTACAGCTTCAGTCAGCCAAGACCAAACACTTTCAGCTTTAGCAGTTACACCCTTTTGGTGGTTTGTTTCATGGCCTATTATAACTGAGTCATTAATAGCTGAGGTTCTCTCAGCTAGCAACTACTGATCTCCCAACAACCAGATTCAGATAAGGCCTCAAATAGCCGTTTCTCTAGCTAGAGTCTATGTGTTTTTACATTTTCTCTGACAGGTCAAAAAAAGAGAAGATAGAAAAAAAGATCACCTCTTTTCCCTCATCCACCTGAGATCCTCTGACTCTCACCTTCCAATGGGAATCTGGTTGCCTAAGTTACTAAGTGTCTAACTAGACTAGCTCCTACTCATTCTATGCAGCCTACTCCTCCAGCTTCCTTCATCTTTGTAATGAACAGCTAATTAGCATTGGAAAGATTGTCTTTAGTAAAGTAGACTTCTCCCAAGTTCCTAAACAGGTATGAAAAGATTATAAAGACAATTCAAGATACGATCAAGATCAGCAAGATTTTTCTTTTTTTTTTTTTTTTGAAACAGTTTCTCATTGTGTTGCCCGGGCGAGAGTGAGTGCCGTGGCGTCAGCTTTGCTCCCAGCAACCTCACACTCCTGGGCTCAAGCAATCCTTCTGCCTCAGCCTCCCAAGAAGCTGGGACTACAGGCACACGCCACCATGCCCGGCTAATTTTTTCTATATATATCTTTAGTTGGCCAATTAATTTCTTTCTTTCTGTTTATAGTAGAGACGAGGTCTCACTCTTGCTCAGGCTGGTTTTGAACTCCTGACCTTGAGCGATCCGCCCGCCTCGGCCTCCCAGAGTGCTAGGATTACAGGCGTGAGCCACCGCGCCCGGCCAAGATCAGCAAGATTTTTCTATAACAACCAGATGATAAAAATTTGGCTTTCTAGGCCATAGGTGGTTTCTATCTCCCATTGTAGCTTGAAAGGGGACATAGACAATAATGTTCCCAAATAGGTTTGGCTACATTCTAATGAAACTTTATTTGTGGACACTAAATTTCGTATAATTTTCATGTGTTAGGAAATATTCTTCCTCTAAAATTTTAATTTAAAACGATTCTTGGCCAGGCGCTGTGGCTCACGCCTGTAATCCTATCACTCTGGGAGGCCGAGGCGGGCGGATTGCTCAAGGTCAGGAGTTCAAAACCAGCCTGAGCAAGAGTGAGACCCCGTCTCTACTAAAAGGAGAAAGAAATTAATTGGACAACTAAAAATATATAGAAAATATTAGCCGGGCATGGTGGCACATGCCTGTAATCCCAGCTACTCGGGAGGCTGAGGCAGGAGGATTGCTTGAGCCCAGGAGTTTGAGGTTGCTGTGAGCTAGGCTGATGCCACGGTACTCACTCTAGCCTGGGCAAGGGAGTGAGACTCTGTCTCAAAAAAAAAAAAAAAACAAAAAACCCATTCTTAACTCACAGGCAGCAGGCCACATTTGGCTTATAGGCCATAAATTACCAATTACCAATGCCCAAATATGCTACAACAGTAAAGTATACAATAATAAATAGTAATACATCAAACAAGAAAGATATCAGATGGGACCAAAAGAGTCAAAGGCTTCCTGGGGAAAGTGAGATTTGGGTTGGGCCTTAAAGGAAGGGTAGAATATAAACAATTAGAGGAAGGGAGAAAGGAAGGAGGAAAAGAAGTATCTCTGGGGGTCTAAGTGATAACAAGAGAAAAATGATGAAAGAAGACTCAGGTTTATGTTGGAGAAGTTGCAAGAGACATGGGAGGGCCCTGAATATCAGAATAAGGAATTTAAATTTAGCCCTAACACAAATAGGCTTTTGATTCTTACAGGAGAAACATAGGACTGATTTGATAAGAGAAAGACTAAGAACAGGGAGACCAACATGGGGACATTGCAGTTGTACAAAGTGTAAGAGCCTGGGTGAGAGTAGAGACAGGAACAGAAGAGAAGGGACAGCATCAAGAAACACATGGTGTGGCCGGGCATGGTGGCTCATGCCTGTCATCCAAGCATTCTGGGAGGCCAAGGCAGGAGGATTGTGTGAGCTCAGGAATTCGAGACAAGCCTGAACAAGAGTGAGACTCCATCTCTACTAGAAATAGAAAAATTAGCCAGGTGTCGTGGTATGCGCCTTGTAGTCCCAGCTATTCTGGAGGTTGAAGCAGGAGAATCACTTGAGCCCAGGAATTTGAGGTTGCTGTGAGCTAGGATGATGCCATCATAGCACTCTGCTCAGAGCAACAGAGTGAGACTCTGTATCCAAAAAAAAAAAAAAAAAGAAAAAGAAGAAGAAACACATAACACATGGCTTAAGAAATCTATAAGACCTAGTGACTAAAAAGATTTAGGGGAGGAGTCAAAATGACTTTTGGAGTTTAAGACTGAAAAATTGGGAGAATCATTCAATCATTTATTATGCACAAATTATGCCCGGGACCTATGCTGGGTGTTGGGATAGAAAAACCCACACGACATAGAGCTTACAGTCTAGTACAGGAAGACAGTCACGTGAATGCAAACGCATGATATCGTTCTAGGTGCTGTGATAGAAGTCTGGGCAAGTGCAGTGGGAGTGCAGAGGAAGGAACAGAATGAGATTTAATCTACAGAGGCATCAGAAGTAACAACTAAGAACAGTAAAACTTCATGGAGGTAGAATTGTAGATTTTGGAGATATTCACATATTGAGATAAGGATAAATGAAATAAAGCATATAAAGCTACTCTGTAAACTGTGATGTTAAAATGTTAGCTATGTTTACTTTACACCAGTGCCTTGAGAATAAATGAACTGTTAGGAAGGAACAGAGAGGAAGGGTAGGAAGGTTAAGATCAAGCCTTAGGAAAAAAACCCATAGTTTTTCCTAACCCATAGCCCAAGGAAAAAGGAGAATCCATTAGAGGAGAAAGAAAAAGAACTATTAGAAATAAAAGTGGAGGACCAAGAAAGCATGACATCATAGAGGGAGAAAAAGAGTTTCAAAGAAGAGACAGTAGCTGTCAGGAGGTCAAAAGGAATAGGGAGGTTGATTGGGAGAAACATAAGAGAAAGCCCACTGAATTCAGTAGACCACAGGAGATCACTGGTGAATATAAAGGAAGAAGATTAAAACCAGATTACAAGGCTCAAAGGAAAGGAACACTTCCTGCTCAAAGAAGTACTTGTGCCAGAACCCGGGGTGCCAAACAGGACAGAACAGGCCCATCCTGGAAATTTGACTCAATGGATACCTGACTGAGGTCGGCCAGATATCAAATGCAAACATGGCAGGTGGCAAGAGCAGGTAGCAACAGTTCAGAAGTCAGAAAGGAGTTAGGAATCAGACTAGCAGACTAATGGGAATCCCAGAGAATCAGGACAGCAAAGGATCACAGGCTCTGAAAGACAGCAGCTAAAAGGGAAATAGAAAAGGATCCAGATGACACCATGGAACCTATGGTGCTAGCAAAATGGCTGGCATGAAGTAAATACTCATTAAATATTTACTGAATGAACGAATGTATTAACTCACTCACAAATGATAGCATTTGATGCCATATGGAAAGAGCATCAGTTTGAAATCAGACCTTAATTTGTATCCTAGCCCATTTATTCATTCCATAACATTTATTATATGTGCCTGGAGTACATAATACCCTAAGGATCCAAAAAACAAACATGCAGCCTTTGACTTTATCAAGGATGGTTGACAAAGTCAGAAAGAAACAGATAATTCTTCCACAGTGTGGTTCCTCAAGGTTGGTTAACAGAGTCAGAAAGAAACCGATAATTCTTCCACAATGTGGTAAGTGCGGCAACAAATGTGCGCCCAGAGGTGTAGCTCTAAACCACAGGCTCCCAGAGGGGATTTGCTGCACTCAGGCCTGAAGGGCCCAGAGATCAGGAGGAACAGGGGAGGAAGGTTTGGAAGTGACAGTGTGTGAAGCCATTCCAGCCAGATGGAACAACAAGGACAGATGTTCAGAGGTGAGTGAGCACAGCTTGTTCAGGGAACTCTAAATGCTTAAGCACATCTAGAGCCAAAGTGTGATGTGCTGGGTCAGGGAGGGAAGTGGAGATAGAATAGATGAGGCCAGAGTGATTAAATAGGGGCCAGATCACAAAGGACTTTTTATGACATGTTGAAGAGATTGGATTTTATCCTGAAGGTGATGGAAAGCAAATGAAGAATTTTAAGCAGGAGAGAGACATGATCAAATTTGCATTTTAGAAATAGCAACAGCAAAGAGGATGGGTTGGAAGGAGGTGAGGCTGGGAGTGGGGAGAATAATTTAATAGGCTAGGCAGCAATAAGTGGAAAATGATGAGGGCCCAAACTCAGCTAAGAGGTAGTGGGCATGCAGAGGTCAGAAGATAGGAATGGCAGGTTATGGCATCTGGTCATTTTTAGGGAATGAGGGAGAGAAAGGAGGATAGGTGACACCCTAGTTCCTGGCTTGGCATCTGGAAGAGAGTAGCAGTGGAGGGGAAGGAAAGGAAGAGGGTAAGAGAATGAGCATGTATTGATTTCCTTTCATGTTCCAAGCACTGTGTGAGGAATTTTACACATATTGCTTTATTTAATCTTCACAACAAACCCGGATAATGGGTGTTATTATTCTTTTTTTCCAGGTAAGAAAACTGAAATTCAGAGAGCTTAACCGACCAGGTCACAACCAACACAGGTGTTTTTCAGACCCTACCTTGGAAGAGGCATGTTGGAAGAGGGTGAGGACATCAGTTAACCCTGGAAGCCTGTTCACCATGGATGCCAGGAGAATCCTGCAGCAGATTCCAGTCTCAGTCTGCTTTAGGGGGAAGCCCCTGAAGCTGAGGAGCATTTCTGTACATAGAAGAACAAGCTCAGAGAGGTCTGCCCCAGGGCAACCCCATCTCAAAGAACTTCAAGTTGGAAGAACAAGGCTCAGGGTAATCCCTGGACCCCAAGTGAAGGCACAGCCCTGGACCAGAACATCTTTCTGGGTTTTGCCTCTTTCTAAGCATTCGGTGCTGTTCTTGGAAGAAGAGGTATGCCTCCCTTCCCTGGTTTGGGGTTGGCCTGATTCCCAGGGCCCCCTGGAGCTGAGTCTCAGTCACGGCAAACAATTAGGGAAGTAGCAAAAAAAGGAATTCAGCTAGCAAGAGTCAGAGTCACAATTTGAACCCAAGTCTATGTGGCTCCAAAGCCCACATTCTTTCCATGTTCACCTGTTGGGGTAGTCAGCAAGTTACACAATGTAGGAGAGGTTAGCTTGTGGGGGAGTTTAGCAATGAGCTCCATTTAGACATATTGAATTTGAGATGTCTATGTGACATCCAAGTGAAGTCATCTACTAAACTGCTGAATATATTGGTCTTTATACAAGTTATTTAAACTCTCCAAGCCTCGGTTTTCTCATCTGTAAAATGGTGATATTACCTGTCTTATAGAATTAATACAGGTAAGGGTTCTTACATAGGACTCTACTCATATTGGGAACTCCATAAGAATAAATGAAGCAATTAATACCCATAATATCATACATAAAATTCTCCACAAAATTTGGAGCTTGATTATATATTTCTTTTAAGATCTAGGAGTTCAGCTTATTTATTCAGTCCCATAATTAGCCTGTAAATGTCTCTATAATAGGGATTTTCTCTTTTGTCCCTCCTCATGGTAACTAATGACAGAATGGACACTGGATAACTTATTGCTAAATTGTCAACTGTGGAAGTGGATCAGGGCCCAAGTATGGAGGACCTTGTCCTCCTCCTGCGGTCCCTCTGTCAGTTGGTGGTAGTACCATCCATCAATCACCCATGCTAGAAACCTCCAGTCATCTTTAACTCCTCTTCTTCTTTCTCAACCCAGACATTCTAGTAGTCACCAAATTCCAATGATTTCACTCCCCATGTATTTCTCCAAACCCTTTTCTCCCCTACATCCTACCACTAGCCTAGCTCAGGCTTAATGTTCTTTCACCTACATTATGGTATAAGTTTTCTAACTGATCTCTTTGCTTCCAGTCCTGCCCACTCAAATGCATCTTTCAAATAGCCAGCAGAGTAAGATATCTAGAATGTGATCTGACCAGCTTACCCTTTAAAATCTTGAGGGACTCAAACTGCTTAACCTGAAACATGAGATCCTCTGTGAACTGGCCCTGCCTACATTTCAGCCTCATATCGCATCTCTCTAGCCTTATCTCTGTTCACTCCCAACCTGAAATGTTATGCACCATTTGTGGTTCTATCATACGTACTTTTTTGGGTTTTTTTGGTCTTTTTGAGACAGAGTTTTACTCTGTTGCCTGGGCTAATAGTGCAATGGAGTCATCATTGCTCATGGCAACTTCAAACTCCTGGGCTCAGGCAACCATCAAGTAGCTGGCACTATGCCACCATGCCTGGCTAATTTGTAAAATATTCTGTGGAGATGGGGTCTTGTTCTGTTACTCAGGCTGGTCTCAAACTTCTGCCTCAAGTGATCCTCCTGGCTCAGCCTCCAAAAGTGTTAGGATTACAGGCGTCAGCCACCAAGCCCTGCCATATGTATGCAACTTTTTGTATCTGGCTTCTTGAACTTCTCAGATTGCACCCTCTGCCTGGACTGCCTTTTATTTTCCCCTGGCTAACTCCTCATTATCCTTTAAAAATCAATTCAGTTGTCACTCTTCCAGGAAGCCTTTCCTGCCTCCTTCTCAAAATCCTTTTGCCAAAGCAGGATTATTTACCCCTCTTCTGTGGTCCCATAATGCTCTGTGCATAGCACTTTCCTTGATCTGACTATATTTCTTTCTTTATGTTTAAAGATCTTTCTATCCCACTAGCATTTAAACACCATGAGGGCAGGAGACCATGTTATTCATCTTTTTATCCCTAGTATCTAACATATAATAGATAGGTTATCAGTCAATATTTGATTTAATAAATTGGTATGAATTCTCAGAGTCACAAAGGCACCAACCAGATATATACACATAAATATTCTTACCATCTCCCAAAGACCAGATCCAAGCATCTGTGCTCTCTGGAATTCAGCCTATTTCAAAATGCGGTTATGCATAGTTTGATGCTACACTGCTTGAGATTAAGGGTTCTACCAATTCATTCTGGGAACCTAAACAAGGCTCTTTGTGACTCAATCTCCTCTCTCTCTTTCTCTCTCTCTCTCTCTGTCTGTGTGTGTGTTTATGACTCTAGCCTGCACTTGGGGTTTTTAACTCATCTTTAGAGAAACATTAATTATAATTTAACACTTAACTGAAGCAGAAGACATGATAGCAAAATAAAAAAAGGAAAAAGAAAAAGAAATGCTTATTTCTAATAGGAAAAGACTATAATATATAAACAGCAAACAGCCAGAAAGATCTGCCGTGAGAAAAATCTTTCTTTTTTTTTTTTTAAGAGACAGAGTCTTAAAAAACAGGTTCTGTCACCCATGCTGGATTGTGGTGTTTTGATCATAGCTAACTGCAGCCTCAAACTCCTGGCTCAAGTGATCCTCCTGCCTCAGCCCCCACAGTAGCTGGGACTACAGGCACACACCACCATATCTGGCTAGTTTTTTTATTTTTTAAAGGGCTGGAGGTCTCACTATGTTGCCCAAGCTGGTCTCAAACTTCTGGCTTCAAGCGATCCTCCCACCTCAGCCTCCCAAAGTGCTGGTATTACAGGTATGAGCCACCACACCCTGCTGAAACTGTCTAATTGGAAGACTGAGAATTTGGACTTTATTCCAGTTTGTATGGGGCCAGATTTATCTAACATAGATTTATCTAACATATTGCTCATCCCCAAAACATCCAAATATTTTGCAATGACTTTCTCTGTTCATAGATGTTGGGGAAGCAGATAGATAGATAGACGAATGTAGACACAAACACACTTATAAAAATATTCTTCGTTGATGATAAAGCACGAGACAATTTCAGTGAAGACTTCTACTTTTGAGTCTTAAACTTATTCAGCTTATTAGTTAGAAGTTCTTTAAATTGACTCCAGACAGAACTGGGTACATAATTTGGGGAGCCCAACTTAAAATAAAAAAGTGGGGCCCTTTGTTCAAAAATCATTAAGTATTTCAATACAGCAACAGTAGAGCACTAAACCAAGCATGAGACTCCTCTGAATGCAGCGTCTTATGCAACTGCACACAAAAAGCCAGCTCTGATGCAAGAGTTCCCAAATCAACCCTAACTTCCTCTAATGAGAGGTCACTCTGATTTGTTTATTTATCTTCAATATTCCTCTTTCTTTTTTCTTTTTTTTTTTAGAGATGGGCTCTTGCTATGTTGCCCAACCTGGCCTTGAACTCCTGGGCTCAAGTGATCCAGTTTCCTAAGGTCACTCTGATTTAATTCTCAGCACTCTCTAGTTAAGAAGTGGGATCCGGCCAGGCGCGGTGGCTCACGCCTGTAATCCTAGCACTCTGGGAGGCCGAGGCGGGTGGATAGCTCAAGGTCAGGAGTTCAAGACCAGCCTGAGCAAGAGCGAGACCCCGTCTCTACTATAAAATAGAAAGAAATTAATTGG
>CAUYRT010037254.1:0-46809 GCA_963574885.1 Lepilemur ruficaudatus
CATTCGGTTGTCCTGAGGGGTAAATGATTTGTGTTGTTAAATACTAGCTGTCATGATCATCCTTCAAAAAGTGTCATTTTGAGAGCCACAGCTGAGGCCACAGTGCCACCTGGTGGCCATGCTGTGTAAGTGCGCATGCACACCTCTTGCCCTCTCTCCACCCTAGGGCCAAGGCTGGGTAGGTAAGGGCAGGAACTTCCACCTGCGTGTGCCTTCCCAGTACCCCCCCACACACACTTCCATATCCTCCTCACTCCCCTCAAATGGGGCACAGGGTGCGTGGCATAGCTGGGTGATCCACAGGGCAATCGCTGCCTCTGCTAGCCCTGGGAGGTAGCTGGAGGATCATTGTTTCACTCTTCTCGTGTTTGGCAGATGCCAGGGCTGGGGAAACTCAGGCCCTCAAGTTTCTTGCTTTGGAGAGTCACATTTTCCCTTGGTGCATAGGGTAAGAGGTCACAGGAAGCCAGAGACCATTGACCTGCCTGTGTCACGGGCCCAAACCATAAAGACTTGAACAACCCCTGTTAAATACGCAAGGTTCAGATGCTGCCTGAGAGCCTCTTACCTCACTGTCCAAGCAACAGGTTAAGCCCAGAAAACATTAGAGATATAATGAGAAAAGGAAATTAAAAAATAAGAGGCAGACAGGGAGCAATAAATATTTATATATAGTATATCCAACAGAAACATAATGAAAACTTCAAAAGTATGCTTCATGCATGTAAAACTTCAGCAAGACATATGAATATGCCCTCCGAATTAAAGAATAAAAAACATTGAAAATGTATGAATAACTGGGGATTTAATTATCAATTATTATGGGAAATGGGCATACTAAAAAATATTAGGATATTATAGATACCCCAAGTTCACCTTTGAAATGGAGATGTAAAAAAATTAAACTGTCCTTGCATTTTAATTAGTGAAAAATTATTTTCAATGAATACATCTAATTTACAATTAGCAGCCACTGAGTTGGTTTGTAAATATTCTAATGATTTAAATCCTTTTGAAATATCATCTTCAATGATTCTAAGCAGCATGCAATGTCAATAATTGGTATTTTAAAAAATCACCATTGTGTTCTGATCTTCTAAAATTGATTTGTGAATTCTGATTCGTGAATTTTGCTTCATGTAATCTTTTCTAAATTTGGAAGTAGTCTTACATGTTTTGGGGTTTTTTAAAAATAACAGGCACAATGGGATTCTGCAAAATCTGTTTCAGTAAGCTAAAAGTAATTAAAATTATTTAAGATAATCACTGGCTGATGAAAAACTGTAAAACATGGCAATTCTCTCAATTGAAAATGAGATAAGCTAAGAAGTATATTTTCAAAATATTACTGATATTTGCTCCTTATTAAAGCCAGGAATGTAAAATTGTAATAAATTCTAGTTTGGGCATCAATATTATATTTAAGCTCAATGTTGTGAGTTTTAATATACTTACTTTTCAATTCTTCCCTAATTTTTCAACTGCTTTAATGTTGTAGGTAAAATTAGCCATTAAAAAATTGATAATTAATAAAAGTACATAAATGATATACATTTCCCTTTCACCTGGGGCTCCAAAATGACTCCAAATGACAGGTGCTGGACATATCCCCTTCTCATTTTCCTGGAAGGTCTCAATATTTTGTATATTCATTTTTTGATTGAATATGTGTTTCCCCTTCCTCTCAATCTGTCTCAGGATTTTTCCCCAGAAATAATCTTGAGTCTTTAAAAAATACTAGAGCATGCTATCATTTGGAGTCATCATATCCCTCAATAAATTGTCACTTTTATAAAATAAATTTTGTGGCCAGGCACAGTGGCTCATGCCCATAATCCTAGCACTTTGAGAGGCTGAGGCAGGAGGATCACTTGAGCCCAGGAGTTCCAGACCAGTTTGTAGAGACTCTGTCTCTATAAAAAAAATCAAAAAATTGGGTGGGCATGGCGGCGTGTGCCTGTAATCCTAGCTATTTGGAAGGCTGAGGTGAGACGGTCGCTTGAGCCCAGGAATTTGAGTACAGCCTGGGCAACACAATGAGACTTCATTTCCAAGAAAAGAGAAATTATCTCCAGGGAAACCTCAGCAACGTAAAGCAGCCAGGGCTGCAAGAAGGAAGCTCTTTACTATTGACTGGCCACCAAGTTGGTCCCAAAGCCACAGCAACACCTCCCTCAGATGGTATATCCAGCTACCACAAATGCAGCACAAAGATTTTGTTACCTTTCATACATACAGATTTGTTAATACGTACTAATAAATTGCATTCTCTCTTTTATATTGATACAGAGGGGGCTTTTGTTGGTAGATTATTTCTCCCACAAAAACAAGGAGTTTCTCTTATATCACCATTCTATAAATATAGCAATTGACATTTTCAGCCAGGCGCGGTGGCTCACACCTGTAATCCTAGCACTCTGGGAGGCCGAGGCGGGAGGATTGCTCAAGGTCAGGAGTTCGAGACCAGCCTGAGCAAGAGTGAGACCCTGTCTCTACTAAGAATAGAAAGAAATTAATTGGCCAACTAAATATATATAGAAAAAATTAGCTGGGCATGGTGGCACATGCCTGTAGTCCCAGCTACTTGGGAAGCTGAGGCAGAAGGATTGCTTGAACCCGGGAGTTTGAGGTTGCTGTGAGCTAGGCTGACGCCACAGCACTCTAGTCCGGGCAACAAAGTGAGACTCTGTCTCAAAAAAAAAAAAAAAAAAAAAAAAAAAAAAAAATATATATATATATATATATAGCAATTGACATTTTCTAATCCATGTCAAAAGAAAAAACCACCACCCTGGAGATAATATAATGACTATTATATTAAACATATATGGATTTTCTATTCTACCCCATGTCTCCAGGCTTATTTTGATATACTGAAACAGCCAAATATATAGCTATTTCATAAAAGTAAACATTCCATATAAAAAAATTCATGTTTTTTACCACTAAGAAACTAAAATTCCTGGAAAATATGCCATGTTTAAATACACTGAGACTTGGCTAGGTATAGTGGCTCATGCCTGTAACTCCAGCACTTTGGGAGGCCAAGGCAGGAGAATCACTTGAGGCCAGGAATTTGAGACCAGCCTGGGCAACATAGCAAGACCCAGCCTCTACAAATATTAGAAAAATTAGCTAGGTATGGTGGCATATGCCTATAGTCCCAGCTCCTTGGGAAACTGAGGTGAGAGGGTCCCTTGAGCCCACAAATTCAAGGCTACAGTGAGCTATGACTGCACCATTGTACTCCAGCATGGGTGATGGTGCGTAGACCCTGTCTCTAAAAAAAAAAAAAGAAAACCACACTGAGACTTATGTATGCTGTGGCACCATGACCATTGTTCCTGAGTAGCCTAATGGGGAACAAATTTGTTTTTAATTTTTCCCCCCATCTTCTGCAGTATAGGAACAAATTTGTATCCTGAGTATTTAGTCCAAAGCTTCTGCTTTCTGATTTTAGATTCTATTCTGAAAATATATACTTGTTTTATAGTATTGTTTTAAAATACTATCAAAGAAAACTGACATTTTTAGGAAGCTGGACCATGTTTTTATTGTGTGGCATGAGGCACATCTGAGCATATTTCAGGGGTACAACCTGGGTTCACAAGTACTCTTACTGACTAGTTCAAGTAGTTCATAAAACATTGCTCATAAAAATTCCTACAAAAAAGAAATAAAAAGTTTTGTAATACGTTAAGATAAACAAAGGAAGCACAGGAGAACCTGTTAGGTCCAAGCAGAGAGAGAGACACGAAGCCTCACGTGTAGCAAAATGCTGTTTATTTTGAGCATCTGGGTGCAGATGGGTGGAAGCGAAAAAGCGTCCACCCTGAGGGAGGGGAGAGCCTTGGGTTTCATAGAGGGTTTCTCAGGGAGGAGTGAGTACCTGGGCCAAAACAGCCACTGCAATAAAAAATTTTTTAAACAACCAATTTCTGGGACCCCTGCATCAGTCTCATCCTGTAGAGATAAGGGAGGGGGCTATTTCTGTCCTTATCAGGTGGGATAGGAATGCCACAGCCGTCAGTTAGATTTTACAACCTCCAGGGACTCTCCAGACTCCTGCCGGCTATTTCAAAAACCTTGGTTTTCCGGTTTTCCATTAACCTGAACTGCATTCCATCCTATACACAAACCTACCAGAACCCTTTGTACTATCTTCACAATTTTGGTTTTTTGTGGTAGAGATGGGGGGTGAGAGGGGCGGGTCTCACTATGTTGCCCAGGCTGGTCTTGAACTCCTGAACTCCTGGGCTCAAGAGATCCTCCCGCCTTGGCCTCCGAAACTATTGGGATTACAGATGTGAGCTGCTGCCGTGCCTAGCCTACAACTTTTCTATAAACCTACATCTATTCTAAAATTTAAAAGTTTATTTAAAAAACAAAATTTCACCTTTAGCAATGGTGCAACCAAGGGCCTATACTTGGTTATAACTTTTCATTAACATAACCTGAATGACACCAGGTCTGATCCGGGGTTTTAATTTTCTTGCACCTGGTTCTCAAAGCGTGAAATGAGCTCATTTCAAAGCTATTTAATCTTCAGGTTCCTGCCAGGTTTTCTATTTTTCACACGTTTGTCCTACCTCCCTCAGTTGGGGGTAGGGGGAGAGTAGCCCCCCTTTTCTGTTTAAGTATTAAGGGTCTGGGCAAACAGGTCAACAAACAAAAGGGAAGAAACTGGAGAGGGCGGGGGAACTCTCCGGGAATTCACCGCTGGGTCTGCTATTAACCGGCACCAGCATGTTGACAGTCCCCACTGGGGGCAAACAGGTAAGACTGGAATCCAGATCTGACAGTAGACCCTAATTTCGCCATTTCAACGGAACTGCTCTGGAAGTGGCTGCCCCTGGGGCCAAGCTGCACTCCCAGCTGTGCGGGGGACATGCCTATCCCCTCCCGGACCGCGGGAACAAAGCTTGTTCCCCCGACCAGGGTCCAGCGTCCCGAGAAGTCACTCCTCTCCCCACCTCCATAGCCCGAGGGGCGCGCAGGAGACAAACACGGCAGGGGTGAGGAGAGACGCCGCGCAGGCGCAGAAGGCGGCCGCGCGGCCAACGGGGCGTACCGCGCAGGCGCGCCTCTGCGGCCCGCGACTTTTCTTCCTCAGGGCCAGCAGGAGGCGGCCTCACTTTCCCGCCCTCGGGCCTCACCCCTCCACTCGCCGACGGCGTGGCCGTGGGGACGCAGCGGCCGCTCGGGGCCTTGCGGTAGCGGCGCCGCTTGCCTGGTCGCCTCTGCGGGCCTTGCGGCGGCGACGGCGGAAGCCCATGGAGCTCTCCGGCGCGCCGGAGATCGCGAGCGGGAAGCGGCCGGGCCTGGGCCGTTGCAGGCATTTCTTCTGGCTCGGTGTCGTCTTCGACGCGGTGGGCGTGGCGGTGCTGTTCGTCGGCATCTTCTGCGACCTGCTCTTCTACGACACGCTGGTCTACCTGGGTGCCACCATCATCTTCTTCAGCCTGCTCTGGTGGATCTCCTGGTTCGCCGGCAACATCGAGCTGCTTCCCAAGGAGGCCTCGGGGAAGATCCCGTACGTGCCGTCGGCCGCCTTGCTGGAGGCGCTGCGCCGGAGCATCAGCCACCGCCTCTCCCTGACCATCGGCAACGTCTCCAGCACCTTTTTGCAGGTGCGGCGGCGCCGGCACCGCCTTCGAAGGACGCCCTCCCTGAAGACGTCCGTCCCGGGCCTGGTAGAAGAACAGCAGGAAAAGGAGAACAAGGACACGGGCGGAGGGGAAAGTGCCCAGGAGAGCGGGGCCCCTCTAGACTCTTGCAGAGAGAATCTGGCTCCCGAGCCTGAAGGTGACGAACGTGCAGAGGCAGTGGGCTCCCCGGGCCCGCCGTGTTTGGGTCGGCAGCCGGTGTTCCCAGCGGACCAGCCTCCACCGCCCGCTGTCCGGGCCTCCCGCAGCCTGCCCGTGGTGCCCGCGGTCTCCGCTGCTCAGCCTCCAGGCATTTCTAGGAGCCAACCTGTGGTTTCGCAGAGCCGGCTCCAGAATCGTCCTCGGCCTGCTCAGGCTGTGGACTCACAGGTCCCTCCTCCTGTCCAGAATTTTGAGGCCCTCCAGACCCCCGAGAGCGCCTCTGTGGTCCGGGAGACTTTTGCAAGGCGGCCGTCGCGTGTCCCGGAGGTTCCCGAGGATCCAGTCACTCCACCGCTGCCTAGCCAGAAACTATCTCAGGAGCTCCCTGCTACCGCATCACCTGTCACTGAGGCCACAGCTCCAGCCACCGAGGCCCAGCAGTCCGTCCCCACTGAGAGTGCCCCAGTCCCAGTGGCAGTGAAGAAAAGCGGCCCCCTCCAGTAGGGACCAGCCCCAGCCATGTGAGTGCCTGCTCAGGCCCTTGCCAAGTAAGTGCTTTTGGAGGAAGAGCGCCTACGTTAGTCCTCGACTGTTAGTCCTGATCTGTGTTCTGGTGGCTTCCACGACCCCTCTTGTCCAAAAACATAAAAGTTAGTGGAAGCGAAGTGGCCTTGTCTTTCAGGGACTAGCTGTTTTTCTTTTCTTTTTTTTTTTTTTTAGTAAAATTTTAAAGACAAATTAATTTTTTCTATTTTTAGTAGAGGTGGGATCTCGCTCTTGCTCAGGCTGGTCTCCAACTCCTGAGCTCAAGCAGTCCTCTCGCCTCGGCCTCCCAGAGTGCTAGGATTACAGGTGTGAGCCACCACGCCCCGGGGACTAGCTGTTTTTGATTTTCACAGATTGTTTTAAACCTGCACCTCTGAGTGGATGAGTGCCGTTAAGGTTTTGCCTACTGCGAGAGATAACGAAATCTGTTCTTTTTATTTAAGCTTCGTAGAGAGAGAGTGGCAATTACATTCTTTTGGGAGCTATAAGGTCTGGGAGTGGGTGGAGGATTTGGGCTCTGCAAGGTTTTTGAAACAAGATGATTTTAGGTGGTACAGGGACCCAGCATAAATGGCATTGAGACCTAGGGTGGGAAAGTTATTCGCATTTCAATTCTTTTTCAATCCTTTTGATTTTTATCAGGAAGAATGTCCTTACTTTGAGGTTGGTGATCTTTACCACCTCTTTAATGCTTTCGTAGGCAACAACTGCACACAGCTAGAATTTAATAGCATTTTTGTTCACAAACTTATTTTGATGGGTAACATCCACTTGTGCCAAGTGATACTGGTTTTCTGTTTACAGTAGAGGTGGTTGCTTTCTGAAATACTACTTAAGTAAAAAAACATTTTGCTTGAGTCAATTTACAGGTAAAAATTAATTGTGCTACTTGAATGATTCTGAAGTCTGGAAAACATTTGGCTGTTTGTATTATCACGAGTTTTCTTTTCTTTCTTTCTTTTTTTTTTTTGAGACAGAGTCTCACTTCGTTGCCCGGACTAGAGTGCCGTGGCGTCAGCCTAGCTCACAGCAACCTCAAACTCCTGGGTTCAAGCAATCCTCCTGCTTCAGCCTCCCGAATAGCTGGGACTACAGGCACACACCACCATGCCCGGCTAATTTTTTTCTATATATATTTTTAGTTGGCCAATTAATTTCTTTCTATTTTTAGTGGAGAGGGCTCTCGCTCTTGCTCAGGCTGGTTTCGAACTCCTGATCTTGAGCGATCCTCCCACCTCAGCCTCCCAGAGTGCTAGGATTGCAGGCGTGAGCCACCGCGCCTGGCTTATCACAAGTTTTCTACTAAATCACAAGACTCTTTGTGCTAACTTGTTTAATGAATTTATTAGTAAGACTGTTGAGAATAAATTCCACTTAACTCCCCAAGCTCTTGTCACTTAGAAAGGTGGAGAAGGTCAGAATTGGTGACCCTACTTCTCTGTGGGTTAAGTGTTGTCATGATATACGTATGGTATCAATATATCATTGCATATAATGATATACGGTGCACACTTCTGAGTATTAACTTCGGTCTTTCTCCAGTACTGTTTCAAAAGTTACCTCCTGCAGGTTTCCTTGGTGCATACCTATAATCCCATCACTTTGGGAAGCCAGGAGTTTGAGACCAGCCTGGGCAAAACAGTGAGACCCTGTCTCTAAAAAAAAAAAAAAATTTAAATTAGCTGGCATGGTGGCTCACAAGACCTGTAGTCCTACCTACTTGGGAGGCTGAGATGGGAGGAT
Organism: Lepilemur ruficaudatus; assembly: GCA_963574885.1. Taxonomy (NCBI): domain Eukaryota; kingdom Metazoa; phylum Chordata; class Mammalia; order Primates; family Lepilemuridae; genus Lepilemur; species Lepilemur ruficaudatus. The sequence continues at coordinate 8,097 of CAUYRT010037254.1, forward strand.
CACTTGAGCGCAGGAGTTGGAGTTTACAGTGAGCTATGATATGCCACTGTACTCTAGCCTCGACTACAGAGTGAGACCCTGCCTTTAAAAAAAAAAAAAAAGTTACCTGCTCTAAGGGATGGTGCAGAGCAATATATTAGGCTCCTTTGTTTAAACTCTACTAACATACTATCCAAGATGTTCGTTTTTATTACATATTGGTTGGTTTTATTACCTTAAAATTTTCTTCAAACTGCCTTTAAGAGAACGTAAATGCATTCTCTTTCTAGATGTATACACACATGTATATCTATAGATAATCTGTAGGGTTAAAAAATTTTGGCTATTTTGGTTTTGTACAATTGGAAGGCTTGGATTTAACATGAAATATATTCATTGATTTATCTTTATTTCTATTTTTTTGAAAAAGACAAAAAGGCTGGGCACAGTGGCTCATGCTAGGTGTAATCCTAGCACTTTGAGAGGCTGAGGCAGGAGGATTGCTTGAGATAGGAGTTCAAGACCAGCCTGAGCAAGAGCAAGACCGTGTCTCTACAAAATATAGAAAAATCAGCCGGGTGTGGTGGTACATACCTATAGGCCCAGCTGATTGGGAGGCTGAGGCAGGAGGATCGCTTGAGGCCAGCAGTTTGAGGTTGCAGTGAGTTATGATGATGTCACTGCACCCTAGCCCAGACAACAGAGTGACACCTTGTCTCAAAAAATAAAACTTAAAAAAATAAATAAAAAGTAAATTAAAGGGCCAGGCATGGTGGCTCACACCTGTAATCCTAGCACTCTGAAAGGCCAAGTCGGGTGAGTTATTTGAGCTCAGGAGTTCGAGACCAGCCTGAGCAAGAGCAAGACCCCATCTCTACTAAAAAAATAGAAAGAAATTAGCTGGACAACTAAAAATATATAGAAAAAATTAGCCGGGCATGGTGGCGCATGCCTGTAGTCCCAGCTACGCAGGAGGCTGAGACGGAAGAATTGCTTGAGCCCAGGAGTTTGAGGTTGCTGTGAGCTAGGCTGACGCCACGGCACTCTACAGCCCGGGCAACAGTGTGAGAGTCTGTCTCAAAAAATTAATTAATTAATTAAAAAGACAAAGAAAGAGCAAAACATCAACAAACCATCACTGCAGAAGGAAAGGACTTCTTGTTACTGCACGGAATCATCATTTTTTCCCTTTGATTCTGTTTCAGGTAATTTGCATGATTGAAATAATTCTCTACGTAATTCTTGGAGACTTACGCTAAGTGCCAGAAATAAGATAAACATAAATAAAGATGAAAAGATGCAGACTTGCCATCAGAGAGCTTTGTAGTCTTTGTTCTCTAAATCAAAGGAATAACTCTAAAGAGGATAGAAAAATTTAGAAAAAGAAAAATATAAAAAGCCGGGAGCAGTGGCTGATGTCTGTAATACTAGCACTTTGGGAGGCTGAGGCAGGAGGATCACTTGAGACCAGGAGTTCAAAACCAGCCTGTACAACAGAGTGAGACCTCATCTCTACAAAAAATTTAGAAAAAGGAGAGGATAGAATTTTAGGCAACGAAGGAGGAGGGGTAGGCCCTATAGCAGACAAGTGGAAGAATTATCTTTTTGACAGAAAGAGCCACACAGTACTCTCCAAATAATTAATTCATCCAGGGGTGGGGAACCTGCAGCCTTCTGGATCCTTGAGTGTGGTCTTTTGACTGAATCCAAATTTTGCAGAAAAATCCTTTTAATAAAGAGATTTGTTCTGTGAAGTTTGGATTTTGTTGAGGAGCCATACTTGGGGATCTGGGGGGCCACATGTAGCCTTGAGGCCGCAGGTTCCCCAACCCTGCTGGGGGGGAGCATTACATTAAGCCCTGGAGATTTAGAGCTAAATATAATGGCCCTGCTCTCCAAGCACTCACCACCTATCAAGGGAGACAGCCACAGGAGTAACTACCACAGTGTGATATAATAGAAGTCTACTCAAAGTGTTTCGAGAATATAGGTGTGGGCTGAGTGAAGGATGTTGGAGTTGGATCCTAAAGTTCACTGGGTGAAGAAGATGGGGCAGAACACTCCGTGGAAAGGGAAGAGTGCCAACAAAAATGCACAAAAGTTTCTAGCAGTTCATAATAGCTTGTTGGGGACACCTTTGGGAAAGGATAACTTCATGCTATCAATAGTCAAGGGTGCTTGAGACTCGGATTGGAGAGAGAGAGGCATATGTAGCGTCTGAAAGTGAAGTTAGGGAGGGAAGATGGGGCTAGATGGTGGAGGCCTTTCCAAGTAATAAAAACCATTAATTCTTATAAGCATTGGAAAACCTTTGAAGGCTTTTTAAGCAAGGTAGACTTGTTTTCATAGTTTCCAACCTGTGGCCTCTGCTGTAAAGTAATAGCAATAGGCCAAGTATTAGAGATTAATTGCTGAAGTCTCTCTTGTTTAGTTCTGAGGTGAAAACAGACCTCTCAGACCTGATCAACAATTTCTAACCAGAGTGTAGGCTCTGTGCATATTTATCCAGGAAAACACTTTCAGCTGTTTATTTACTTGTACATAATACTTTTTGCTACATAGATCATATTGTATAGAAAACATGAAATACTGTGACACATTTCTGTTGGTAAAATAAGCACTTATCTAAAACAGGGATCGACAGATTTTTTTCTATAAAGGCCAAAATACTAAATGTTTTAGACTTTGTGGACCAAAAGGCAAAACTGAGGGTATTAAGTGGCTGCTTATATAATGAGAGAATATTACTGCCCTGCTCTGCCCTGTTTGCCTGGAATAGGTTTTACAGTTCCTTTGACTCCAGTTGCATAAGCTGGAGTCATTTACCTGATGAAAATCAACTGGCCAGAGGGAGAGGGGGCCTGGTTGGACGGATCTGTGGCCAACTCCATCTGTTTCACTTTGCCCCCCTGATACTCTGATCTGGGCCCACCATTCTCCTTCGAGAATACCACGCCTTCTCAACCGGGTTCTCTGGCCAACCAAGGTGATTTGCTAAGTCTTTAACTCCCTGATTGAGATTCCACCTTTTGGCACCTGGCATTTACCAACAGCAGAGTGCCCCATGTGTAGGTGGTGATGCCCAGATCCTGGACAGACTGCTGGCCAGAGAGGCAGGCACGCACTAGGAGTGCCCAGGGGAGCAGGGTGGAAACTGATGCCCTAGCATGGCCTCTGAGGCTCTTGTGGATAGCCCACAGCAGTGCAAACATGCAGGGTGGGAAGGGGTGCTACTGGCATCTAGTGGGTAGTGGCCAAAGATGCCACTGTACATCCTGCAGTGCACAGGACAGCACCCCACAACACAGAATTATCTGGCCCAAAATGTCAATACTGTGAGATTGAGAAATCCTGACCTTTAATAATCAAAACTTGCTCTGTAGTTCATGGGATACTTTAAAAATTTTTAATTTGATTCTCAGGTGACTCATTAGTCCTTATATAGTAATTGTATCTTCTCTACATGAGAATCTTCTTCATTTTTGTTTTATTTGTCTATGTATCCCAAGTTTATACATCTCTGAATCAACACAAATTGAGACATTTGGTAATAATAATAGCTGACATTTAGTGGTATTGGATGTTTATAATTCACTACACATGGTAGGTACTAAGTGATTTACAGACACTCCTCACAACAATTGGAGTTGGACACCATTATAATCCTCACTTCAGGGTTAGTGGAGTTGATATTGAGAAGTTAAGTAATTCGTCCAATGTCACACAAATGGAGGAGCTGGAATAGATGTATAATTAATGTATGATTTGTTATATGGTATGTATTATAAGCTTTCCTTCCAGATTAAAGTTATTAATGAGCCTTTTTCTTAAGCCTGTTGATTGTAACTTGAGCTGTAATACTCCAGATTAGTCTATGGGTTACTTCTTGATTTAAAGCTTTACTGGCACAGAGAGAATGAGAATCAGCAACTCTTTAGTTTTCTTGTTTACTTCAGATTATTTTGTTTACAAATATCATCTCAAATAAAAATTGCCTCTTTCTTTTCAGAACTCACCGATGTTTGTACAGATTTAACTGCCAACTTTACAAAAGCACACTTATCTTCATCTTGTTTTGGAAACCTCCATCCAGAGTCCTGACCTCTCTCAGACCAGCAGACTTACTAGACTGCCTCTGCCAAGTATACCTGTTTCAGTATTAGGAATAGTTGTTTAGCTTCAGATAATAAAGTTATTTATTGCCAGAATTTTAAGCCATAATAAACTGCACTATTCCAGATCAACCTTGTTTTAAAATAAGTTGGTTTTTAAAATAAACTTCTGTCGTGAAGGCAGGTCCAGCATTCCAAATGGAAAATAATGTCTCACATACTCTGGATGAACATGTATGTACGTAAAATTCTCACAGAAATGGATATTGAAAAACACAACTCTTTTTATCTCTTTTTTCTTTTTGTTTGTTCCTGACAGCTTTGTAAAGTCCAAACAACTCTTTTCATTTAAGGGTGTTTTGTGACCTCTTTATGAAATAGCTATCAGATGGTATTAACACAATCAATGCATTATGATATGCTACAACTTATATGTATATGCTCACAACTTCTGAGTTTCTCATTTTCCCAAGGATTTAAAATCGGATTTGATTGCACATTTTAACGATAATCTAATAAAATTCATTTAGGCCTGCCTCCTCTAATGTTCTTTCTTTATATTGATGGATTGTTTGTGTAAGACTTCTCTAATGTAGATATAGTTTCCTTTTGAAATTTCCAGTTATAGGCAAAGTGGGTTTTTAAATGGTATAGTACTTTTGATAGAAACTTCCAAAAATTCTAGTGTTTATAGTTTTCCTTTCTCTGTCTCATGCTTCAATATTTCTGTATTTATAATTTTAATAACTCAAGCTGGAACTTATGCATTGCAGATGCTTGGAAAAAAGAATAATTAAAAGGACTTTATGCTAAATGAAATAAGCCAATCACAAAAAGATAAATGGTGTATGATTCCACTTATATGAGATACCTGGAGTAATCAGATTCATGGAGACAAAGTAAAATGGTGGTTGCCAGAGGCTGCAGGGAGAGGGAAATGGAGAGTTGTTGTTTAAATGGTACAGAATTTCAGTTTTGCAAGATGAAAAAGTTCTGCCAGAGGTGGGTGCTGGTGATGGTTGCAAAACAATGTGAATGTACTTGACACTACTGACTTATACACTTAAAAATAGTTAAAATGGCACATTTTATGTTGGGTGTATTTTACCACAAAAATTGAATTAAACTGACCACTTATAAGCCATATGACATTTATAAATTTCTTTTTAAGTGATATATACAATAGTTGAGTTTCTATATATATGGAATGTACGAGGTAAGCACAGTTGTTTTAATAACTCTAGCACTACAGTTAGGAACTTAGAGAAAAATCAACTTTAATGTACTATAGAACAAAGGACATTGTAGAAGGGGATGTGTATGCATTTTCAGGAACCTACAGAAAAGCCTTTTATCATGCAATGGCTAATCAATACTAGTATGACAAGACTAGATTTTACCTTGGGTAAATAAAACCTTAAGAACTTCAGGTGCTACCTACAGTGTGCCTAGAAGCAGAAAATGGTCACCTTGAAAGCAAATACAAATTGCTTTCATCTTAGTGAACACAGATGTTTATGTATTTTAAAAACACTAAACTTTTCTGGTTTATTTTTTCCAAGTTTTAAAACAAATGTTTTTATAAGATGGGTAAGTATTTAAAATGTAATTCTTTGACTATATATTTCCATATTATAAAATTTAAAAAGCAGGCCGGGCACAGTGGCTCGTGCCTGTAATCCTAGCACTCTGGGAGACTGAGATGGGAGGATTGCTTGAGGCCAGGAGTTCGAGACCAGCCTGAGCAAGATTGAGACACCCCACCACCACCACCACCGTCTCTACAAAAAAATAGAAAAAAATTAGCTGAGCCTGGTGGCCTGCAGTCCCAGCCTGTAGTCCCAGCTACTTGGGAGGCTGAGGCAGGAGAATCCCTTGAGCCCAGGAGTTGGAGGTTGCAGTGAGCTATGATGACACCACTGCATTCTAGCCCTGGCAACAGAGTGAGACTCTGTCTCAAAAAACAAAACAAAACAAAAAAACACAAAACCATAAAACGGCACACAGTGAAATCTCACTATAACCCTACTTCTGTCACTTGGCACGGTTCTACTGACAAACAGTAAATGCTATTAGTTTCTTGTCAATTCTTTCATTTATATATGATGAACATATATCACACATATATGTTCATTATATACATCATATGTATATGAAGAGTTTACGTATGCCAGTGTTCCTTTACGTACTGTGCAACATCTTGCTTTTTTCACTTAACATTTATCTGGGAGAGCTTTCCATTTTAGGAGTTAAAGAGTTTTCTTATTCTTTTTTTGAACACATAGTATTACATTTAGTGGATGTATCATAATTAACCTGTTTCCTATTGATAGATACTTTGGTTGTTTACAATCTAATATTTCTAAGCAATAATAAATATGGACCTTGTTCCATAGCTAATGATTGACCATTGACTTTAAGATGCCTGAAGGCCGTGTAGTCCAGTCCCTTGCACCCTACCACCCCCCAAAAAAACCTAAGAAAAATCATAAGTGACCTGCCTAAGATCACATAGCTAGTTAATGGCAGATGCTGAACTAAAATCTTACAATCCTGAGTTTGAGCCATTTTCCTACCAGATCAGTATAATTATCACTTCACTGTATTATAAATAACCTCCTTTAAAATAATCATCTTAGAGGTCTGAACTTGAACTGAAAAAGGATAATTTTACATTCTCTCCTAAAAGTGTTCTGTAGAAGAATGGGCTCAGTAAAAAAAAAAAAAAAGTGAAGGTGTCTACATATATGCTATATATTGACTATACTATATATTCTGTACCTTCCCCTTTGTGCCCCCTTTTCAAGTTTCTCTAAAGTTGTTAATATGCAAGTCAAAATCTGATTTCAAAAGTTTGTAAGCTCCTTGGTGTCGGGAATCATCTCTCCCTTTCTTCTTTTGTTTCTCCTCTGGGACATATAAAATACACTTAAGTATGTTGGATTTAGTTTTATTCTTCTGGTAATTAAGGTCATACTTGACATTAGCCTGAATAAAAATCAATGTGTGTTCTATTCAACACTATTCTAAGCATTTCATTTAATTTCTCTGCCATAGTCAAAGCTCAGTTGTGAAAAGGCTAGGGATGGTGACAGTGTGAAACACAATGACAGAGCTCAGAGTCTCGTTTTTACCTTTGATCTTATCCAAGACTTTCAAAACTGGAGTTACTAAAAAGTGATAAAACTGATTTTTACTTAGTACATAGTAAGTGCTAGCTCCTACAGGGAACACACAGATGAGATTTGGTCTCTTCAGAAGTCATTTCCTTTCTGTTTTTACTATTGTACTTTTCTTTGTAGCATCCTCTTGGTAAAAATCTGAAAAATGTCCAGGCACAGTAGTTTATGTCTGTAATCCCAGCACTTTGGAAGGCTGAGGCAGGAGGATTGCTTGAGGCCATGAGTTTGAGACCAACCTGAGCAACATATCGAGAGCCTGTCTCTGCAAATATTAAAAAATTAGCCATGCCCATAGTACCAGTTACTCAGGAGGATCAATTGAGCCCAGGAGTTTGAGGCTGCAGTGAGCTGTGATCACACCACTGTATTCCAGCCTGGAGGACAGAGCAAGACCCTGTTTCTAAAAATATGAAAATATATCTGAAAAACATATTCCAAGTAGGAATTAAACAGCATGAGACTCTTGTATAAGTACCACCATTGTTTTCCAGCAGAATAAAGTGGAAAATGATTTGCATATGTTCTCTTAAGAATATTAAAGCAAAGATGGAAATTTTAGGACTTTTTACAATACAATTTTGTATATTATACTTTTTTGTTCTTGCATTGTTTCAAATATGTTTTGTTTTTATACCAGTGGTTTTTAATTGGGATGATTTTTGTCCCCCAGGGATATTTGACAATGTCTGGAGATATTTTTGCTTGTCACTATGTGGAGGTGGATAGTGCTACTGTCTTCTAGTGGGTAGAGGCCAGGGATGCTGCTAAACATCCTATAGCACACAGAACAGTCCCTTTCCCCTCACAACAAAGAATTATTTGGCTGGCCCAGAATATCAATAATGTCAAAGCTGAGAAACTACTTTATACTTCTCTGTGCTATTAGGGTAAGGAAGGGTCTAAATTAATTATCTTTGAGAGGGAGAATATATGTTTATGTGTATATGTATACATGCATATATATTACCAAAGACATAGTTGAGATATCAAATTCTTGTTTTTATAAATGTGGAGTTTTTATAAAGATAATTAATTCATAAAATACTTGTTGACTCTTTGGAAAGAAGAAAGGACCAAATGGGACATCTGCTGTTGTTTTTGCTATTTAGAAATTGTTAATCTGGCTCCTCCCTACCATTCAGCCATTTTCCAAAACATTTCTTGGGCATTTATAGTGACCTTCTCATCCACAGCAAAGAATCTTTGGAAGCCATTCTGACCTCATCTTTCTAGCCAGTGTTGATTAGATTACAGAAGGGCACCTTACCCAAATTTGGCCAATTAGAAATTCTTTTTTAGTGCCTTGCAATATCCTTGTATCTTTAGAACAAACTCCTTTTCTGCTTACACTAGCCCAAGTTAGTTTCGGATACTAGCAAGCTAAGAGGCTTTAACCAACAGAACTACTCTAGGGATGGTTGTAAAATGTATCTCTAGGGAATGACTGCTCTTTTGAAAAAATAGTTTAATGGGTCTTCTGGGTATGTGAAAGTAAAGCAAAAATTCATTCTGGAATGAAGACACTCAGAACAGTTACGAACAACATAATGCACAGCGATGTGAAAGGACAGCTACATTGTGGGCAGGGCTGTGCCTTTGTAGGTAGCATGTTAATCCTTGTTTGCTTTTTTGTTGTTTTTGTTTTTGGAGGAGAGAGTCCTTATTTTCTTTGACTAGGGCTGGAGACAAAGGAAGATGGGACTCTGGGGAAGGCAAGACTGAATAAAGGAGGCTTTTATCCTGGCAAGATGAGTTGGCCTCTGGAACAAGTTGACTGAGTAGAGGCTCCCCAAAGAAGGGACATGACCAAAGAACTCTAATGGTAAATTATGCTATTTAGTTTTTGTTTGTTTTTGAGACAGAGTCTCACTCTGTTGCCTGGGCTAGAGTGCCATGGCGTCAGCCTAGCTCACATCAACCTAAAATTCCTAGGCTCAAGCGATCCTTCTGCCTCAGCCTCCCAAGTAGCTTGGACTACAGGCATGCGCCACCATGCCCGGCTAATTTTTTCTATATATATTTTTTTAGTTGTCCAATTAATTTCTTTCTATTTTTAGTAGAGACGGGGTCTCACTCTTGCTCAGGCTGTTTTCGAACTCCTAACCTTGAGTGATCCTCCCGCCTTGGCCTCCCAGAGTGCTAGGATTGCAGGCGTGAGCCACCGTGCCCGGCTTTATGCTATTTAGTTTTAAGGATATTTTGTGTTATGCTCAGGGTTCCATTTAAATTTTTAAACAAAAGCTGGGTTCAGTGGCACTTGACAGTAGTCCCAGCTACTCCGTAGGCTGAAGTGGGAGGATCAGTTGAACCCAGGAGTTCCAGACCAGCCTGGGCAAGCATAATGAGGCTCTGTCTCTGAATAAATGAATGAATGAGTATATAAATAAATTTAAAAAACAACATGGCAGCCTAGCTGTGCTTTGGGAAAATAAGGAGCTTAAGGAGAAGATATTGTTGGGAGTGTATATTGGCACAGCCACTTTGGAAAGCTTTTTGGCTATGCCTTGTATACTCTCCAAGCCAACAATTCTTTAGAAAAACACTTGTACATGTGTATCAGGACACTGTACAAGAGTATTCATAGCAGCAATTTACATAATGGGGGAAGAGAAAAAGGAAACAAATGTTCATGATAGGAAAATGGATAAGTATTAAGTCATGGTATATTCACATAATATAATGCTATATGGCAGAGAAAATGAACCGCAACTACATGCAACAGGGATGGATTTTAGTAAAGGACTATAGAAATGATCCCTGAAAGTATAGTCTTAGGGATGGATTTTAGAAGCATAATGTTGATTGAAAACAAGAAGTGGGGCCAGGCGCGGTGGCTCACGCCTGTAATCCTAGCACTCCGGGAGGCCGAGGCCGGCAGATTGTTTGAGCTCAGGAGTTGGAGACCAGCCTGAGCAAGAGTGAGACTCCGGTCTCTACCAAAAATAGAAAAAATTAGCTGGGCATTGTGGCACATGCCTGTAGTCCCAGCTACTTGGGAGGCTGAGGCAGAAGGATTGCTTGAGCCCAAGAGTTTGAGGTTGCTGTGAGCTAGGCTGATGCCACGGCACTCTAGCCTGGGCAACAGAGGGAGACTCTGTCTCAAAAAAAAAGACAAGAAGTGGTATAATAAAGCATAGAAATAATTTTATAAAATTCAAAGACAAGCAAAAATAAGTAGTACATTGTTTAGGAAGATATATTGTAATTACATAAATTAAAATGATTTTTGAAAACTCAGGATAGTGATTACTTTTGGGAGGACAGCAGGGAGAAGATGGCTCTGGGAGGAGCATACAGGAAGCTCCAATAGTACAGGTTACTATTCTGTTTCTTAAATTGGGTGGTCCATTCCCAGGTGTTCATTTTATTATGTTTTATAACTGACATTAATGTATCCTTTTGTACATGTCAGACTTTTTTAAATGAAAGAATAAAGTCATTGTCAAATTGCTTGACAGTATATTTACACTTCTACTGATGTGAATTGTGCTCATGAATTTGTGAGTTTTATTTTATTTATTTATTTATTGCTTTGTTTTGGGGTGGAGGGGAAGAGGTTCCCACTCAAACAGCTATCTTGAAGCATCTTTGTGAGCTAGGGTGCACTTATTTCCTCTGCTCTTGGGACACTGATGATTTCTGCCCATCATTCCCCAGGAACTCAGTAAGGACCAGAAAGAGACAGCAGAAAGACAGATACTGATTTTACACTGTTACAAAACAGAACTATGTTTAACAAATTGTTGCAGCTGGGTTTACATATTTTTGACAGTCGTATACAGTTTCCGAAAGTTGCAACACTTTCCCCTCCTAGAAACTGAGGAGAGGGGCGGTCCCTCCTCTCCCTCTGCATCCCCCGCGGTCCCCACGGGGGACCTCTGCTGTTCCCTGTGCCTGGATGACCGGTCGCAGCTGTGCAGGTTTGGCAGACTCCTGTTCCTCCTTCAAAAATTTAAGTTCAAAGGCTAACTCTTCCTTTCTCTCTCGCCTCTGGTTTCTCACCCCAGCACCATCACAGCCCTGAGGCTTTTGGGTAGGTCCCATCGTGGAGTTTGTTTCCAAGAAGATAAGATTGTCTTGGGTGTCTGGGAGGACGGTGCAGTGGATATAGAGCCGGGGCCTCTGAGTGACGCGCCGGATTCGAATCGTCTTTCCTCTGAGGATCTGGCTTCATCACAGGGCTTCAATTTCTTCAGTTTGACTGAGGAAGGCTTTGACTACAAGAAATTAATACTCAGGGAAACCCGGCCACCACTTAGCACCTCCTGGGCGACCCCACCCTTACTTTGGAATCCTCAGTGCCAGACAGGTCCCCTTCCCATCCTTTCACCCCAGAGTTGAGCCCGCCCCCGGAGCCGCAGCCTCGCCGGGCACAGCTAGTCCTCCACGTGGGCGGGGCCTGCTGCGGGGCGGGGAGGAGACGGCCGTAGCGGCGCTCTAGCCCGCCGAGCGCACAGCTCTCGCCCAGCGTGAGCGCCCTGATTGGCTGAAGGCCGCCGCCCTGATGGCGCGACTTCCGGGGCGGAGGCGGAGGCTGGAAGGTGCATGGCTTCCGGCGCGGGGCGCAGCGGCAGCGTTAGTTCGGCCCAATGGCGGCCCCGTTGCTTCACACGCGGTTGCTCGGGGATGCGTCTGCTCCGGCCTCTGCGGTCAAGAAGCTGGACGCGTCGAGGGCCGGGTAAGATTCGTGCGTCTGGGACCAAAAAGCCCAGGACCCGGGTTGGGGGAACGGGTTGAAAGGGTCTGGGACAAAGCTAGTGGAGTGTGGTAGGAGTAGGGGGTACAGGGTCACCTCGGGGTCGCAAGAGTGAGCCCATTCCCCGTAGTGGGTAATGGACATGGGAGGTGTCTGGAAAAGGGAGTCTATTGTGTTTTCCAGAGGCCTCTATCTCCCCACTGGATTGATTCCCTCGTAGTGTCCCAGGCCTGTGGGTACTGCGTTCTGCTCCTTGACTTCTCTTCCCTCCCGCTTTTTCGTCTAGATTTGGAAGGGGTTCCCTGGGCTGTTTGGATTATCAGCCGAATGTTGTCATTGGTGGCGAATAGAATCTTAAAATTTTTTTGTTTGAAATTTGTTTCGACACACATTTGTTTAACAGTCTTTTTATCTTGCTCCTCTTTGAAAGCCCCTAACCCCCATAGAACACTTTGGGATTTAACTTTCAGAGTCATTAGTAAGATGCTATGTTTTTTCACTAACTGCACTGTTTAAGTGAAGCAAACCTTGTAAAACACTTAGCATAACATAATTCACAATATTTATTGAGCTCCTACTTACTGTGTTAGACACCGGGACGGTATAGTTTATCCAAAGAAACTAACGTCCCTGCTTCCAACAAAGCTTACAGTCGAGGCAGGGAAGACAGTAAATAGGCTAGTAAATAAATGAACAGGATGATTTCAGATAGTGATAAGTGCTGTGAAGAAATATGACAGGGTAATTGGAAGGGGAAGGGAGAGGATGGGTACTTGAGATTGCTGGTATGAAAGGCCTTGCACATTTGAGCTTCAACTTGAGTGGAGACGAGAATCCAACCGTGTATAGATCTTGGAAAAGAGTGTTTCTGATACAGTGAACAGCCAGTGAAATGAGAACCAGCTTGGCAAGTTTGAAGAACAGAAAGGACACTATGGCTGCAGTAAAACAAGTGGTTGAGATGAGGTCAGAGCAGTCAGCAGAGGGGCCAGGTTAATGCAGGGCTTTGAAAACCTACATTAGTAAGGAGTTTGGGGTTATATTCTAAGTACAGCGGGAAGACAGTTTTTGAAAGATCATTAGAATGGATTGTTGGGAGATGAAGAGTGGAAGCAGGGAGACCAGTTAAGAGGCCTTGGCAGCAGTTCCCACTGAACAATGTTGGTTCAATAAATGTTGGCTATTATAATTTTTATTATTTTTATTATGAACTTAATAATAGTTTGATAATCTTGATTCTACAGGATTTCAGATATGCTTGCATTAGAGAATGATTTTTTCAATTCTCCCCCAAGAAAAACTGTTCGGTTTGGTGGAACTGTGACAGAAGTCTTGCTGAAGTACAAAAAGGTAAGAGGAGATAATGTGTGAGGTTTGATTTTTGTCTGGCGAGAATACAGCTATGGGTGTTGTACTAAAGACCAGTAGACATAATAAAATAAATTTTAGATACCAATATTGAAATCTGGTATTTAATAGCATGATGCTGTTAGCTCACAATTAGAGTAACAATGTCTTTGCGGAGGTTTTACCTCTTTAAATGCTTTATTTATTTATTTATTTATTTATTTTGAGACAGAGTCTCACTCTGTTGCCCGGGCTAGAGTGTCGTGGCATCAGCCTGGCTCATAGCAACCTCAAACTCCTGGGCTCAAGCGATCCTTCTGCCTCAGCCTCCCGAGTAGCTGGGTCTACAGGCATGTACCACCATGCCTGGCTAATTTTTTTTTTCTATATATATTTTTAGTTGTCCAGCTAATTTCTTTCTAATTTTTAGTAGAGACAGAGTCTCACTCTTGCTCAGGCTGGTCTCGGACTCCTGAGCTCAAACAGTCCACCTGCCTCGGCCTCCCAGAGTGCTAGGATTACAGGCGTGAGCATTTTCTTTTTTACAAGCCTCCTGGCCCAACTAACATGAATTAAAATTTTTGTAGTCATGATTTTATAATCTGCCATTGATGTGTGAAAGTTACAATATTCCTTTTGTAATTTCATCAGATGTTAAGGTTTAGTTAAAAATCCTGCTGTTGATATGTAACAGGAAACCAAACGAGCATAACTTTTTTTTTTCTCCTTTAGGGTGAAACAAATGACTTTGAGTTGTTGAAGAACCAGTTGTCAGATCCAGACATAAAGGTAATTAATTCTGTGTTTAATTGTCATTAGCAAAGTTATTGCCACTTTGTGCAGACATTATTTGCACTTTTGATTCTGTTCCTTTGTCCAGAACTTGCTGTTTCTATGATCCCTTCTTTAATCCAGTGATTCTCAACTAGGGGCAGTTTTGCCTGCTAGGGGGCATTTGGCAGTGGCTGGAGATATTTTGGTTGTCACAATTGGGAGGGAAGTGTGCTACTGGCATCTAGTGGGTGGATGAACAGGGATACTGCTAAACATCTCACAATGTGCAGGGCAGCCTTCTACAACCAAGAATAATCCAGCCCCAAACGCCAACAGTGCTGACATCAGGAAACCCTGCTTTATTATTATTATTTTTTGAGAGACAGGATCTAGCTTTGTCACCTAGGATGGAGTGCAGTGGCATAACCATAGTTTAATGTAGCTTTGAACTCCTGAGCTCAAGCCATCCTCCCACCTCACCCTCCTAAGTAGCTGGGATTATAGGTGTGAGCCACTGTGCCTGTTGAGAAACTGTGCTTTAATCCTTTCTACTACCTCTTTCCTCTGTGCTACACACAATTCTCATGTCTCTCTAAGGCTAAAAAAAAGAACAAAACCAAAGTTGACTTGGCTTTCAAGCTACTCCTCTTTCAGTGTTTCCACCTTAAAGATACATATCTGTTATGTAGTAGCAACTCAATAGATTTTGTTTCATTTTTCTTCCTTTATTGCCCAATTTTGCAGAGAATAGTTTATTACCATGGCAGTGGTAGTCAGATTGCCAGGAATAAAATCCCAATTCCATTGTTAGGCAGTGTGTGATCTTGAGCAAATTGTTTAACTTCTCTACTTATTTTATGCTCTCTGTAAAATCAGGAAAACAAAGGAGGTTTTTTAAGCATGGAGATTGTAAAAGAAGCAATGAGTTAATATGCAGGAAACACTTAGAATAGCCCTTGACCCCAAAGTAAGGACTTTGTAATTGTTAGCTTTATTTTGTTCCTGCTGACAGTCTGGACTTTATCATTTCTCATTCACATTTAAGTCCACTGTTCTTATGACTATTGTAATTACCCTGACAAAGGTTAACAGTGATTCCTTACATACAGATTCAGTGGACTTATTTTTATCTCCCCTTATGGCTTTGAAATCTGCCTGTATCCTGATAATTCCCAAATTTGTATCTGTATCTCACATTGCTCTTGTGGGCTCCTGATTTGTTTCTTAACTGCCTGGTAGATGTATTTACCCAGAATTGTTATAGGTGCTGCAAACTTAGCATGTCTTAAATTCATTATCTCTCTCCCAAACCCACTCCTTCTGCAGCCTTCTTTATGTGCTGAACTGTTTATTGCTTACCCAGTTCTTGAGCTAGGAACTTTGGAGTCTTTTTGGACTTTCTCACCCCTCATATCCATTCATTCACCAAGTCCTTTGGGGAAAAAATCTTTCAGGTCTTCCTGTTTTATTGGTGCTCTCTTGTCTGAATTCTTCTAATAACCTCTTCAGTGGTCTCTAGGTTCCAATCTTCTTTTATCTTATACCTCAGCCCTCCCCTGCCATTTATTCTCAATGATGTAGCCTAAATCATCTCTGTAGCCTAAATCATCTCTCTAAAAGCACAAGTCTTAAGCATGCCATTCCCCTACTAAAAAACTTCATGTCTAGGGAGGATAAAGATCAACTTCTTGGCATGGCCTGCAGCATTTTTTCAATGTTCAGTCTTGCTAGATACTTTATTCCCTAAATTTGCCACTTTTCATCTTTATGCCTTTGCATGTGCCTTTTCTTTCTGGCTGGAATCAATAGTATAATAGTACCTACCTCATGGAGTGGTTGTAAGGATTAAATGAAGTAAAATAGTGCCCAGCATTAAATCCATTTCCCACACTTCCAGCAGATCTGGCTTACAAGGCCCTCCATGATCTTTTTTTTTTTTTAATGGAGCAGGAGGGGCCGGACAGGAGGCCAGTAGGGCAGAGAGCGGTGAGGGGTGGGGCTCCATGATCTGTTCGGTGGTTCTTGACTCCCCAGGTTTATCTGTTGGCTTGCTCACCATGTAGTCCAGCCATACAGAACTACTTACAGTTTTCTGAAAACGTGCTTTTCCCTCTGTAAGAATATAACCTCCCGAAAATACTCTGTTAGTGTTTAAAGACAGCTGAAGCATTACTTTCTCTTTAAAGTTTTCCTGACCCCTGCCTTCTTTCACAGATACAAAGGGCCATTTTCTTTGTGTTCCACTGTATTTTATATAAGCAGTTCTCCCATCCAAGTACTAACCAGATCCTACCCTGCTTAGCTTCCTAGATCAGATAAGATCGGGTTCTCAGGGTGGCATGGTCATAGACAATATCAGCAGTTCTCATTCTTTATATCTTGACTTATCAAAAAGTGTACCAATTGTATCTCTGTTAGTTCAGAAGAGTTTTGCAAATAGTTAGCTTCTGATAATAGTTCAATACTAAAACACCAAAGTCTGTGACTGGTTTACTTTTGAAAATGGAGTAGTTTAAATGGTATCCTTGTAGTTTCCTTGCATTTTTTTTTAGTGGAAAAGTTTTGGGATAGATGTTTTTCATCTTTATTTTTATGTAGCTTAGCTTGTCTTCTGTGTGCCTCAGGCCTCAGTGTGCTACCATTACTATTATCCTTAATGGTTGTGGACATTACGAAATTACCATAGTGCAAATGAGTTGTAATTTATTTTACTGCCAAGTTACTTGGAGTTTCGTCAGAAAATGGTGGATCCCATGGAAATTTGTCACATAGGTAATGGCTTCAAAAGTACTAGTAGTTCAATGAAGGTGGGGAAAAGGTGGCAGGCAGCTCCTTCACCCCATGAAGCAAGGCACATGGGAGAGTAGGCAGAGCATAGCCTTGACTCAGACAGACAGGATTGAACCTGGTTCTTTATTGGCTTCTTGGTTGGGCAAATTGCTTATTAATCTCTCTTAATCTCAGATTTTTGAACCTTAAAATGGGAATAAATAATCATCTCACAGTTTTTAGGATTAGAAAAAGATATATACATACGGTGTTGAACACCATGCCTGGCACATGGTGTGTTCTCACTAAATGGTACTCTTTATGAACAGTCTATCCCTGTAGGTAGGACTGTATTGCTTTTATTTATGTGTCTCTTTCCCCTACTGGGTCTTCATGAGCATTAACCATTTTCTTTCACAAATTTGGGGATTTTTCTTACAGTTTTTTCCTGTGTATGTTGGATGTCTGCATGAATATAAATGACATCTTTTACATAACTGATACTGTGTTTTATACATGGCTCTTTTTAATTTAGCAGTTTTTCTCATGTCACTAAAAATTATTATGAACAGTAATCTTTTATTTATTTCTTTATTTTTCTTCTAAAATTGCTTGTTTCCAGAATGAACAGTAATCTTACTGCCTAAAAAATATTTCATGGAGTAGTGGAACCATCATTTATTTATACAGAACACATCTTAATACATTTAAACCCAGCCACAGATTGAATTTAGAAAAAGTTAAATTTATTGATGACTCCAGTTAATCAGCCTAGACTCAATGTTATTAAAATGCTTTCTGGTTAGCTTGAATACAGAGGAAATGGAGATAGCTGTTGGTCGTTTGATCTTCCAATATTTGCATCTGCTTTACTTCTGCAGTTTTAAAAAGTCCCAGGTATCAACATTTGAGTTATTTTCACTTTTTAAGGGCAAAGAAAATCAGGCTGAAGTATTGCATTTAATTCTTTTCCATGTATATCAGAGTTACTAGATTACTTTTTTAAAACGGGAACATTTATTGTGATATCATTTTATGCTTTGATACCCAATTTTTGTTTCTTTCCAACCTTGTGACCACCCCCCAAACTTAAATATTATTGATAGATGATTGATGTAAGGTAGATATAATTTTCTCTGTTATCTTAAGAGCATTTGTGATTTTGAAAGTACTTTTGTTTGTTTTTAACGTAAGGATGACCAGATCATTAACTGGCTGCTAGAATTCCGCTCTTCTATCGTGTATTTGACAAAAGACTTTGAACAGCTTATCAGTATTATATTGGTAAGTTCACTGTTCATTTCACTGATTAGTGTGTAATTTAGTACTTTGAAAATAGTATGTGTCAATAAAATGTTTATTTCATCTTCCTCTCCCTACTCAGAGGTTGCCTTGGTTGAACAGAAGTAAAACGGTGGTGGAGGAATATTTGGCTTTTCTTGGTAATCTTGTGTCAGCACAGACTGTCTTCCTCAGACCATGTCTCAGCATGATTGCTTCCCATTTTGTACCTCGTAAGTGGTTACTCTTTGCTTGCTTTATTTTTCTTTATTTAAACACCTCTTCATTAAAATACTGCCTTCCCTTTTATGTGGGTAAAATTCTAGGTGCATATTGTCACAAGTTCTAGTAGATGTCTGTTCTCTATGAAGACCCTTATGGAGGTGTCTAGATTGTTTAGTTACTGTGATTTTTTTTTTTTTAATGGGTTGTAATTTGCTTTAGTGAGCTTCTGATGAAGTCTTAGACTTCATCTGGGAATTTTTAGCTATTTATAAACTATAAAATTGCTTTATTTCTTCTGGCTGTAAATCTAATCGTTGTACCAAGTTTGGGCTGTGGAAAAGTAGCTTTTTTTTGTGTAGCTGTTCATTTTCTAGGTCAATAGCAGAATAACTTATTTTATTTTTCTTTCAAAAGCCCGAGTGGTCATTAAGGAAGGCGATGTAGACGTTTCAGATTCCGATGATGAAGACGAGAGTAAGTATAAAAAGTATTGAAGTAGAGCCAGGTGCAGTGGCACGTGACTGTAGTCCCAGCTGCTTGGGAGGCTGAGGTGGGAGGATCTTTAAAAAAAAAGATTAAAGCAAAGAATGCCTCCTGTGTCTGATAAATGATAAAATATACTGCCACCTACTCTAGTAAGTAGACTACAACAAATGACACCTTTGATAGAATCCTTGTTGTTACATTCAGCATTGATATGCAATCAGTTGTCCTGAATGCATTACTTACATAATTAGTTCATTTGGTTTTCATTGATGTTGTGGAGAAAAATCTTGAAATTATTATTTCTCTGATAAGTTATTCAGTTTTGGTTAGCAAGTGTTTTTAGCTTTAAGTACACTACTTTTCAGTTTTCAGTTTTGTTTTGACGTTCATACTCAACTTTTCTCCCTGTAGACCTTCCTGCAAATTTTGACACATGTCACAGAGCCTTGCAAATAATAGCAAGATATGTCCCATCGTGAGTATACTTATTCTTTATTTTGAATAATGGTGTTTAATTCTCTTTATTCTTTTATTTTTTTCTGACTAACCACTATTCATGAGTTTATAATGGTGTTTAATTCTCAAGAAAATTATAATCAATTAGTAGAAAATTATAAAATGCTAATAGCATCAAAACTTGAGTCTTATGCTGTGTGCCTTTTCTATCCAGTTGATGAAATGTCACTTTCTAAAGAAAATGGCATTTCTGTTTTCTATTCGTTGTCTTTAATTGTTTTTCAAAACTATATGCATATTCTCCCCCAAATTTTGTATAGTGGTTGGAATTTTGCTTTTATCTTCAACAGATATGATATCCCAAAATTTTCAGTGAGAAACAAACCCCTGTGTGTGTTTGTGTCATGCCATATGAATAAAAATTGCAGTTCTAAGAAAAGCTTTTCAGGTTTGTGGGTTTCTTTTGGAAGGGTTGACTTCTGTTCTCTCTATAAGTTTACTATTTGTTAAAATTCAGGGTGGTACGTTTTTCCTCTTTTAAAGTTATATATGTGTAATGAGAAGTGTTTAGGTTTTAAACTGAAGCTCTGATACTCTTCTGTAGGAAAAAAGCTCTCCCTTTGATTTGCTGTTGGTATCAAAGTTTATAGAAGCTTATTTTTTCCTAAATCATTACAGGTTTTCCCTGAAACTGTACATTCATTTGAAGTTCCATTTGTTTGGAGTCCAAGTTATTGTTTGACTCCTGTGTATCTATCCATATTTGCTTTTAGAATGGAAATATTACTTTCCTAGAAGGTCTAGTTAATATGGATTTGTTGAATTCTTTTTTAATAGGACACCGTGGTTTCTTATGCCAATACTGGTGGAAAAATTTCCATTTGTTCGAAAATCAGAGAGAACATTGGTAAGAAATATTTTCGTGGGGAAAATAATAGAAAAGTTGTTTTGTGTGATTTTGTTTTAGGTAATGTTAGCTCTTTTTCTTAAAAGTGTTTTTGTCTACTAGATATCAAGCTCTAGTTTAAGAATTTGATTCAGGTTTCTTTCTTAGCAAACAACCACTGGGGATTCCCAGTGCCTTTTTCTCTTACTGCTGTGTGCAAGCCAAGGTCAGAGTCCATTTCAGAAATAGAGAGGCTTGAACATGAAAGCAGACCCTTCTGTAGATGAATTCTGCTGAAGTTTTTGTGCAATGCTTAGGTCATTTGTGTAGTTTTTAATAATGGTGGTTGCCTTCTAAGCAGAGATTATTTTTTCCTCAATAGGGTAGTACATGTATTAAATAAGGAGTTAATAACTTTTGTTAATGTGTGTGGTACCCTGCTTCAAGTGGTATAAGTCACTATCTCTTATGACTATAGATGCAAAAATCCTCAACAAATACTAGAAAATTGAATCTAGCAACATATAAAAAGAATTATCTGCTGTGACCAAGTGAGATTTATCCTAGAATGCAAGGTTGATTTATACCTGAAAATGAATTAATATAATACATCATATCAATAGAATAAAAGACAAAAACCACATCATCTCAGAAGATGAAGAAAAAGTATTTGACAGACACCAAAACCTTTTCATGACAAAAACAGAAGGAAACTTTCTCAGCCTGATAAAAGGCATCTGTGAAAAACCCACAGCTAACGTCATATTCAGTGGTGAAAGACTGAAACCTTTCCCCTAAGATAAAGAATGAAATAAGGATGTCTGCTCTGACCACTTCTCTAGCTGGAGAAGTAAGGCAAGCAAAAAAAGAATTGGAAGCATCCAGATGAGAAGGAAGAAGTAAAACTCTGTTTTACAGATGACATGATTTCATATGTCATCCTAAGGAATCCACGAAAAAAAAACTAACAGCTAATAAATGAGTTCAGCGTGGTTATGAAATATAAGACCTATACAAAAACTAGTTATACAAGACAATTTAATGAGAGAGAATAGCCTTTTCAGCAAACAGTGTTGGCCCAAGTTGATATCCACCTGCAAAAGAGTACGATAGTTTCTAGATACAGTATCTTGAGCACAAACAACAAAAGAAAAAAATAGGTAAGTTGGACTTCAAAATTAAACATTGTTGTGCTTCATAGGACACCATTAAGAAAACGAAAAGATGGCCAGGTGTGGTGGCTCATGCCCTTAATCCTAGCACTCTGGGAGGCCGAGGCGGGAGGATCGCTGGATGTCAGGAGTTTGAGACCAGCCTGAGCAAGAGCGAGACCCCGTCTCTACTAAAAATAGAAAGAAATTAGCTGGACAACTAAAAATAGATATAGAAAAAATTAGCCAGGCATGGTGGTGCTTGCCTGTAGTCCCAGCTACTTGGGAGACTGAGGCAGAAGGATATGTTTGAGCCCAGGAGTTTGAGGTTGCTGTGAGCTGGGTTGATGCCATGGCACTCTAGCCTGGGCAACAGAGCAATACTCTGTCTCAAAAAAAAAAAGAAAGAAAATGAAAAGATAATCCCAAATAATGGGAGAAAATATTTCCAAGTTATTAATATGTATCTGGTAAAGGACTTGTATATATAAAAAGATGGGCACAAGATCTTCAGACATTACCCCAGGTAGAGAAGCACTGCTTTAACGTATACAACAAATTCAATTTACTGGGGATAATTGGAATAATGGTACTGAACATAACAGTACAGTTTCTATATTGCTGGGTAGTCTGTTTTTTCTATTTAAATGTTTGAAACAAAAGGTTCTATAAGATTTTGTTTACTTAGTTATGAAACCTTTATTTGCTGTTGAAATGTTTATCTTATGTTTTATGCTTTAGGAATGTTATGTTCATAACTTGCTAAGGATTAGTGTATATTTTCCAACCTTGAGACATGAAATTCTGGAGCTTATTATTGAAAAGCTACTCAAGTTGGATGTAAGTATTGAATAATCTGTTTTTTATTTTCATTTATTCAATTTCAATTTCATTTATTCAATACTATATATTGTTATATATAGTATTTGCTATAATCAGTTTGTGGAAACAATAATATCAACAATGGTCGGGGGAACCACAGTTCTACCATTCTTTGCTTCATTTCCTTTAATGTTTCTTCAACTCCATCTGTGTGGTGGGAGTCATGAACAGTTCCTTCTCTCATGGTTGGGGGACAAGGCATTATAAATGCATAGTCACACACATGTAAAGGTACTCTTGTAGAAAGTGGTATGAATGAGACACGCATTGTTATGAGCTAGAGAACCTGATGTAGTCAGGGGTTCAGGAAGGCATTCCTAAGGAAGTGATGTTGAGATGAGATTATGTGTACCGTTTTTTGCATTTGACATTTTTCAAAAGTGCAAATTATAATTGTAAACAACTTAAAATTTTGTTTATTTAAAGAGGCATGCAATAAGGTGCAGGGAGAATGAAAGGAAGTGGTAGATTCTAGTGACATTGTGGAGGAAAGGTGAACTCTTCCTTGAGACTGCTTTGGAAGTGGGAAGGCCACCGGGTAAGAGAAAGGAATCCTTCAAAGGCAGCTCACTGTGAAATAGAGTCTTGGTGTTGCATTAACAGCAGTAAGAAACTTCAAGAGGAGAAAGTTGGAAGATAAGAGTTCCATTTTGAAAGGTTGGGTTGTAAGTGGAGATCTAGCTAGGGAGTACCCACCAAGCAGTAATAGCTGCAGGTGAGAGACTGAGAACAAACCTGTGGAATGATGCAATTAATGGTGTGGGGGGAGGGGCACGGGCGCAGGCGCAGTGGCTCATGCCTGTAATCCCAACACTTTGGGAGTCTGCAGTGGGAGGATCCATTGAGGCCAGGAGTTTGAGACCAGCCTTGGCAACATAGCAGGACCCCATCTCTACAAAAAAGAATAATTAGCCAGGCATGGTGGTGAGCACCTGTAGTCCCAGCTACTCAGGAGGTTGAGGCAGGAGGATCACTTGAGCCCAGGAGTTGAGGTTGCGGTGAGCTATCATGACACCACTGCATTCCAGCCTGTGTGAAAGAATGAGAGACACTGTCTCAAAAAAAAACAAAAGGAAAACGAAGAGGAAGGATGTCAAGGGCTGGTTTGGTCAGCAACATCAGATATTGCTGGTATTTTTAAGGAAGATGAGAAAAGCAAAAGTCCTTGGGTTTGGTAATGAGAAGGTGGTCTCTTAGTTGTCTTCTGGAGGGCCATGGATGGTAAGGAGGTAGGGCCGTTAGAGACCTTGGTGAGAGATTGTAGTGGAAGGAAGGGGCTGGAATAGGGCTGAGGGGTGTGGTTCAGGATGAGGAAGACTTGAGCAGGTTTGTGGACCAGGAGCACGTTTTTCTCCACCAAGGAGAGATGAGCCTTGGTGGAAAAAAACATTGATACTGTAGGGGAGCAGGAAGATGGAATGAGGTCTTAGAAGAGCTAGAAGTTGGACACACTGACATGGTGCTTGCTTGGGGTTACGTGTCTCTGGCCAACTGCATATAAGTTTGTAATAAAAGGGGCTTGGTTTATGTTTAAATTCCTCATGACCAAGATCAATTAATAGATTTGCACCATAATTGTGTATTGTGTTAAATTGCTATAGAAGGTGCTAATCTGGGCACCTGTAAAATACATATGTCAGATGAATTCCAGCCCCTTAATAGCATA
Organism: Lepilemur ruficaudatus; assembly: GCA_963574885.1. Taxonomy (NCBI): domain Eukaryota; kingdom Metazoa; phylum Chordata; class Mammalia; order Primates; family Lepilemuridae; genus Lepilemur; species Lepilemur ruficaudatus. Next base: position 31,989 of record CAUYRT010037254.1, read on the forward strand.
GTTGTATTTTAAGTGCTTTTATTCTTTCTTTTTTTTCTGCTTTGTTGTAATATAGGTGAATGCGTCTCGGCAGGATATTGAAGATGCTGAGGAAACAGCAGCTCAAGCTTGTGTTGGGACAGATTCCACAGAAGGATTGTTTAATATGGTCAGCATTTCTGTTAATGAGGGCAGATATACGAAGTGTATTTCAGTGGGTGGGAAGAGGCAGCTTATGGCCTCTCATCTTTTACAAGGCTTTTGGTTAAAACAATTAAAATAGTTCAACAAACTGGAAAATAACTCTTTAAATGAGTAGTTTACTGCCATGTTATTTACTACCTAGTGTAATTGGTTTAGTTCCGAAGCCTCAAATTTGAGTTTGGAGAAGTATGTTTCACTTTCATTCTTATAATTTTCAGTGTTTACTTTTATAAACCACATGTTGTTTGTGAGAGATTGATAAATAGCAAAACAGACCAGTTTAGTTTCTATTTTTTACTAGTTGTGTACCTTAAAGCATTACCTTAGGTAATGTCTGAAGTTGGGTTCAATGGAAGGAAAACCTGAGTCAGGCATTCACGTGTTGTTGGACAGAGGGTGTCAGGTGACAGAAAAGGGGAGAGGAGGTCGCTAAGCTACAGCCTGACCCCACCAGGCGCTCTGGAGCATAGATTATGCTACAGAGTTTGAGCCATACAAGTGGTTTTTTTTGATACATGGATGAATAGTATAGTAGTGAAGTCAAGGCTTTTGGTGTACCCATCACCTGAATAGTATACATTGTATTTCTTAATGTCAGTTTTTACTTTGTATCCTGGAAGGATGAAGATGAAGAAACTGAACGTGAAACAAAGGCTGATCCTGAACGGCCAGATCAGATGGTACATCCTGTAGCTGAACGCCTGGACATCCTGCTGTCATTGCTTTTATCTTACATTAAGGATGTCTGCTACGTAGATGGTAACAACCTATAATGATTACAATAGCTACACTGTGTTTAACACCTACAGTGTACCTGGGTCTGTGCTAGGCATTTTCCACATATTATTTCTAGTACTTAGAAAAATCCTGTAAAAATCACTCTTTCGAGTATGAGTTAAAAAGGGTTCAGAGAAGTCAAGTTACTTGCCAAGGTCAGATGGCTTGGAAATGGGACTGGGATTTAGGCTCACTGATATTTGTCTTCAAAGCTCCTCATCTTTCAGTGACCGTTGTGTTAACGATAATATATGGAGTTTGATCAGTTTTAGGCAGAGATCAAATTACACTCAAGTTGCTCCAGACATTTAGGAATGGTGTAGTGGCACCGATTCGTGGTGCTTAGTGTTATGTATTGAGTTTAGAGAGTCTTTGCTTGGTGTGGTCATTGTGCTGGATGTTGGTACTATACTGAACAAACCAAGCAGTGGAATTACTAGACCAAAGGGCTTCTGCTACATGAATTGTGAAATTGCCCTGAGAAGGGCTCACATTTATGGCGTCACGGCAGTGTGTGTGAGGTGAGGGCCTGCTTCCTTGCTAGTACTGGATTATTATGCTTGAAAATCTGTGCCAAATAAAAATAGCATTTTGTTTTAATCGTAGCTTAATGGATAATGTTGTATTTCTTAATGGCTATTATGTTCTTTTTAAAATTTTGGCAAATGAAGCCGGTAGCTTGAAAATGGGTATTTATAAAACTGAAATGCCAAATTTTCTCCTTAGGTAAGATTGATAACCACAGAACAAAGGATTTATATCGCGATCTGATAAACATCTTTGACAAACTCCTGTTGCCCACTCATGCCTCCTGCCATGTACAGTTTTTCATGTTTTACCTCTGTAGCTTCAAATTGGTAAGTAAAAATGTCAACATTAGCTTATTATTTTGCTGCCCATAATTTTTCCCTTAAAAATTGGGGTGGAGGGAGACTCCAGTTTTTAAGGGAAAAGTGGTTAGTATTTCTTTTCCTTGAGCTCATTTTACTAATCCCTTAATAAAATCACATGCCCTTTGCTGCTGCCTTGTCAGCTCAGCTGGTGCTCTGAAGATGTCTTCCTGCCTTTGGTCGCTAGGTGGTGTCCTTCCCTTCAATTCAAGCCTTTCTCTATTAAAATCTCTTATGGGATATTTAACTGTTTATTTCCTTTATTCCCTTTCAGGGGAAACCAGTTTTTTCAATCCAGAATTTTAAAACTTTATGCTTTGGCCCTCTTTTGGGGCAGAAAATATACAGAAGGCTCTTCCTTCTTTACAACTTTTTGTAGCTTCCTGGGACGGTCAGGAGAGTATTTGTCACATGTAAGAAGGTTAAACTCAGTCCGCCCAAACTTGGGTGTTCCTAGCCTTGGAAAAGAGCTATCTGGGAAAAGTTGGGAGTTAAGCCCTTTGCTAAGAAGCTTAGTCAGTTTGTTTTTTTCCATGATTAGCATAATTAGTTAAATACCAACTGTGTTTTAATCGATATTTCTATTCATGATTAAGTTCAAAGATTGGAGTTCCCATGTTGAACTCCATGGAGTGGATTATACTAGTTTCTAGTCTGGGTGAGCTTCAGAATCACTTGAAAAGTTTTTATAATATATGGATTCCAAAGCCCTGTCATAAACCTGAATCTGTATCTTCAGGGTTGATTTTGATGCTCAGTAGGTTTGGGATCCATTGGATTATATTTGTTTTAATTTTTACTTATTTGTTTATTTATTTGTTTTTGAGACAGTCTTGTTCTGTTGCCCAGGCTGGAGTACAGAGGTGCAATCATACCTCACTGCAGCCTCAAATTCCTGGGTTCAAGCAATCCTCCCAGCTCAGCTTCCCAGGTAGCTGGGACTACAATTTCACACCCCTATGTCCAGCTAACTAAAAAGTAAAAAAAAAAAAGATACAAGATCTCACTATGTTGCCCAGGCTGGTTTGGAACTCCTGGCTTCAAGTAATCCTCTTGCCTTGGCCTCCCGAAGTGCTGGGACAGGTGTGAGCTCCTGTGCCCAGCCCATTGGATTATTTAATATCTGGGATACCTTTTGTTTTCAATAGTGTTATGTCAAGGTGTTTTAAAAAAAATAAGAACCATTGCAGTGAGCTATGATCGCACCACTGCATTCCAGCCTAGGCGACAGTGAGACCCTGTCTCGTAAAAGAAAAAGGAAAAGCCATAATTGTGTTCATTGTTTATCTGGCAGTATAACTGAGATACTAGAACTTTCTTCCCACATGGGTAAAATAAAAATCTTAGGATTCTGATAGCCAAACTATTTTAAGCATTTAAAAAAATCAGACCAACACCTTCTCTTTTTATAGGGATTTGCTGAAGCATTTTTGGAACATCTCTGGAAAAAATTGCAGGATCCAAATAACCCTGCCATCATCAGGCAAGCTGCTGGAAATTATATTGGAAGCTTTTTGGCAAGAGCTAAATTTATTCCTCTTATGTAAGTAACCTAATTTTCCAAGCACTTTTTAATATCATGGTTTAAAAAGAGTATAGCATTGTCTCAAGTCAGAAATATGTCTTAATTTTTTTGGTCTGTCTTTAAAGTGAAAAAAAATCTGTTCTCCCCACTCTATGCAAGATGTTTATTTCTAAGATGCGATTTTGGAATAAAATGTCTCCTTTTTTAGATATAAAACCTCATATACACAGCTTTCGTCACCTTTTCTGTGTGGTTACACTTGAATTTGAAGATCCATTTGTCTTCATGGATAGTGTACAGTGTTGTATACTGTTTTGATTCTTCTCATAGGTTTGTCCTTTTTCATTTGCATTCCGAATCAGTTGTATCTGTTAAAGCTGAAGAAAAACTCTTTTAAAGGTAATAGAAAGACCTGTCTAGGAGGCCATTTTCTTCCAGTGATCCATGAAGATATCTTTGGGCAATAATGATATTAAAAACCCTTCCCCAACAACTAGATTCTTGGCCATAGGACTTCATCAGAAGGCCACAGGGAATGGTAAAGTCCATCAGACTGTCTTTGTTTTGTGAGATGTGGGTAAATGTGCCCTGTTTGGCCATATCACCCTAAGAAAGCCCATCGGAGAAGCCCTTCTGAGTTGATTAGGAGAAACTGTTCTCCATCCCATAGGACATTTACCTGTTCCTGGAAGGTCGGAGCTGTCCTACCTTGTAATTGGAAGATTATCCTCCCACCAACCCATCTTTTTCCTTCCTTCCTTCCTTTGTTCCTCCTCTATTCCCATGGGTAATAGTTAAAGAACTTTTCGTAGTTTGTAATGAAAGGGAATTGTGTGTTTTTATGTTAGTCTGTTTTTTTTAATGAAGTAAATAAAGTTGACTTGAATTTTTCTTTTCTCTAGTACTATAAAATCATGCCTAGATCTTTTGGTTAACTGGCTGCACATATACCTTAATAACCAGGATTCGGGAACAAAGGCTTTTTGTGATGTTGCTCTCCACGGACCATTTTATTCAGCCTGCCAAGCTGTGTTCTACACTTTTGTTTTTAGACACAAGCAGCTTTTAAGTGGAAACCTGAAGGAAGGTCAGTGATATGGGGTTAATGGACTCAAACTGGATTTTTCTTGTGTACTTAACACCTTTTAGAATGGTGATCCTTTACTTTTTGTGATGTTGAAAAAAAACTGGATTCAGAAAACCGCATGTGCACTCAAACTTTCACAAATAATTTCAAGCAGCTCATAGGTCCCTAAAAACCCCTTAAGCCTCCTGTTAACTGTTGATAGAATTGAGGTTGAGAAGCCCTGCTCCAGGCGATGTGAAAAGTGAAGACCTCTTTGGTGGAAAGGCCGAGCCCTTGGGCTATCCAGTGCCCTACCCAAAGCCTCCAACACTCCTTTGTTGTTCTGGAAACAGTCCAGTGAATAACAGGGGTTCCCACTTTACAGACAAGGCCAAAGCACGGGGAGTTAATTTGCCCAAGGTCACGTAGGTATTGGCAGGATGAGAGGTTGAAGGCAGACTGTAGAGCTTGTGTTCATATACAAGGGTGTGAAACTCCTCTATCTGAAGACTTGAGAGTTAATGAGTTTTCAGTAATCTATCAGTTGAAACTTAGATTAGTGTATTTTAGTTGAAGAGAGTCCCTAAGAACAATGTAATTCAGTCAATTTGAGTTGTTTTGTTTATTTTCATGAATAATTCAAATGGTTTAATAGGCTGTCAGCACTGTTGACATTTTGGACTGTGTAACATTGCGAGGAGCTGTCCTGTACATCAGCGATCCCCAACCTTTTTGGCACCAGGGACGGGTTTCATGGAAGATAATTTTTCCATAGGGTGGAGTGGCAGGGAGCTCATGCAGTGATGCATAGCCCAGTTCCTAATAGGACCAGGACCAGGGGTTGGGGACCGCAGCTATACACTGTAGGATGTTTAGCAGCACCTCACCTCCGCCTACTAGCTGCTAACAGCAACTCCCTACCACCCCCAGTTGGGACAACTAAAACTGTCCCCATACATTGTGCACTGTCCTCTGCGGGGGCACAGTCTCCTTGGGCTAAGAACCATGGCCCTAAACTGAATCTTATATGGGTTGCATTTACTTCATACTTCTAAAAAGATGTGTGGTTTAAAATTAGTTGTATGAACTAGTAGTAGAATAAGACTTTTTCCTAAGGTGAATAAAATCTCTGCTTTTCTTTATATAAATAAATGCCAGGAATCTTTTTTTTTTTTTTTAATTGCCCTGGTGCCACAGGGGCAGCATTGGAAGCCTCTCTCTGATGCCAGAAATCTTGGTTTAAAAGGATGTACTTCTTATAAGCCATGATATTATCCCATTTATGCAATTTTATTGAAGTATGTATCCAAGAAACTCTAGGAAAATATACTAAAGCACAAATTGGTCTGCTTGCATCTTAAAATAAATGTGGTGTCTTTATTTTACTAAATAAAGGAGAAAAAAAATATGATGAGTAATGTGCACCTGAAAACAGTGCTCGGCTTCACTGATAATTTAAGACATGCAAGTTAAAATGAGGTTGCTGTTCTGTTGCCTGTCGTGATTGTTTGCTGAAGTCAGATCACAAAATCTTTTTTCCGCTCTCTATAAGCTTAGCATATGCTGAACTTACAAACATATGAATTCTAAATTGTCATGTAATCTTATAGCCCACCAGGAACATGTGCTTCCTTCCCGGATCTTAAGAAGAACAAATTGTTTTCTTTAGAAAAATTGCCTTTGTCATAAATGAATGTAGTTGGTCTTGTGATATTCTTGGCCATACACTGTGCCACTTACCTACATGGACCTTTGTTCACAGCATATCTGCAAATAATTTTTTAATTGTTTTTTTTGTTTGTTTGTTTTTGAGACAGAGCCTCACTCTGTTGCCCAGGCTAGAGTGCTGTGGCGTCAGCCTAGCTCACAGCAACCTCAAACTCCTGGGCTCAGGCAATCCTCCTGCATCAGCCTCCCTAGTAGCTGGGACTACAGGCATGCGCCACCATGCCCGGCTAATTTTTTCTATGTATTTTTAGTTGGCAAATTAATTTCTTTCTATTTTTAGTAGAGATGGGGGGCTCTTGCTCAGGCTGGTTTCCAACTCCTGACCTTGAGCGATCCTCCCACGTCAGCCTCCCAGAGTGCTAGGATTACAGACGTGAGCCATCGCACCCGGCCGTAATTGTTTTTTTAATGTGTGACAATTTGTGCTTTTAAAGATACAGGCTTTTCAGTTGGATTTGTACCTTAAAATTTTTTGTTGTTGTTTTTTAATCAAAGGTTTGAGGTATCTTCAAAGTCTAAATTTTGAACGTATAGTGATGAGTCAGCTAAATCCTCTGAAGATTTGCCTGCCCTCGGTGGTTAACTTTTTTGCTGCTATCACGAAGTAAGTTATATACACTTTCTTGATGAAAGTTATTTAAAAGTAAGTTTGTGTTCATATTAGTATTGTAAGATTCCATTAAATTTCTGTGAAATCAGTAACACTAAAAAAACCAGTAACTTAGTCCTTGCAGGAAATACTGCAGTGTAGCTGTTATTTTTAAACTCAGATGGCATTGGAAGTTGCTACTGCTTTTTATCCAAAGTGTGTAATTCAACAGAATCCTTGGCACTTTGAAATAAATAAGGCAGCTAGTAGGCTGAGAGGTACAAACTAGAGATGCTTATTTGAGTGATGCCTGTGATAGTAATAAAAATAAACTGGACGTGAGGTAGAAGCCATCAATAGGAGGTTGGTTTAGAGACTATATTATCTCTGGCCTAGCAGCTATAGCTAATACATTGGCTTTACTGTGTCAGGCATAGCTCTAAGCACTTGACATAGAACTCAGTTAATCCTCGTATAACCCTATGAATGTATTATTAACCCCCCGAATTATAAACGGGGAGATAGAGGCACAAAGAGCTTAAGTTACTGCCTGAAGTCATATACAGCCAGACTGTGGCAGAGCTGGGATTTGAATGCAGGCCGTGTGGCTCCTTTGTAAGCATTCACTAATTTATTCTGCTTTAAGGATGGAGAAAGCAAACTGGAGGCCGTGGGCATTTAATTAGGATATGCAGGCAGTATCATAGCTTACAGTCTTCAACAGCTAAGAGTCTGTTCCTTTTGTGGCCCTCAGTCCCCTTTGGACAGCTGGCTGCTCTTGTTCAGCAGCGTTAATTCTGTTTTGCTGAGCATCTATCTAGTTCCAGGTGTCCTTTTTTTATTTTATTAATAAATGATGATTAATAAATGATTAATAAATGATCACATGATAGTTCCAGGTGTCCTGTCTCTCCTAAGATCTCAAAAAGGATAATAAAGGATTGAGAAAAGGAATACAGAAGCCAACAAGCAATAGCGTTTAGTGGGTAGAAGGTTTCTGCATGTCGCTGAGATGGGAAGCTTCAGGAAGAGTGAGAACTGGAGTTAGCACCCCCCTGGAATATTCTCTGGGTAGGGACAGAGGGCTGCGCTTGAGCCGACTGGTCTAGATGCTCTAGACTGGGGGTTGGCACGTGCATTTGAGGTGAGGAGTAAGATGTTTATTTATTTATTTGGGACAGTGGCGCTCTGTTATCCTGGGTAGAGTGCAGTGACATTATTGTAGCTCACAGCAACCTCAAACTCCTGGGCTCAGATGATCCTCCTGCCTCAGCCTCCTGAGTAACTGGGACTACAGTTGCATGCCAGGATGCCCGGCTAATTTTTTCTATTAGTAGAGACAGGGTCTCCAACTCCTGAGTTCAAGCAATCCTCCTACCTCGGCCTTCCAGAGTGCTGGGATTACAGGTGTGAGCCGCTGCACCCAGCCCTTGTTTTGATTTTAACTGCTGTGTAATCTATTGACTTTTTTTACTTGAGTCTTTTTGGGATTTCAGCTGTGTTCGTTTTTCAGTGTTGAGAACAACAGCTCAGGAACATTGTTGCATGTGTGTCCCATGTACAGACATATGCTTCCGCGTCTCACACCTGGAAGTATGGTTGCTGGGTCGTGGGAGATGCAGATCTTCAACTTCACCAGCTAGTGCAGACCATCGTCCTCCAGCGTGGTTTTGCTGATTTACACTTCCCAGGAGTAGGGAGTAAATATGATCCTTGGCTCATGTAATATAAATAGAAATATTTAATATGCTGCCTGAAGTTGCATAGTAACCTGAGAACCTGAGATTAAATACCTGAATGAATACTGTCGTGGGAAGGGGAGGTAGAGAGTGGCAGAAGTGAGCTAAATCCTTATCTTGGAGAAGAAGTTCTGTGAATGATTTTTCATGTTGCTGAGTCACATAGAGATAACTGCCAGAGACACTGACAATATAATGGTCCTGTTGTTTTTCTATTACGAAGTCTTCTATTTAACTGTTCCCACTCACCATCCCTGTTCCTTTCTTTACCAGTTTCTGAGATCGTGACTTGGCCAGCCCCGTGTCCCTCCTTGAGTAAAGTCTTAATTTCATCTTCATGAGCAGCCAAGTCTGTCTGTCAATAGCCACCACTTCCCCTCAGTAACTCCTGAATCCCCTTTTCACCAATCCCCTGATTCTTTTGCAAACAAGTAAAAATAATTAGACACCTAGATAATTATGTAAACTAAAAGTTTTACCTTGCAAACATGTTAATTTTTAGTGAGTAACACCTATTAATATAAGCCCAATTTTATATTTAAGTCACGGCCACATTGTCTTTTTCCTTAGCAAACTTGTATAAGAGCAGATGCACTCTTGCTCTGTTGCCCAGGCTAGAGTGCAGTGGCCTTGTAGCTCACTACAGCTTCAAACTTCTGGGCTCAAGTGATCTTCCTGCCCCACCCTCCCGAGTAGCTGGGACTACAGGTGCATGCCACCACGCCCAGCGAATTTTTTATTTTTTGTAGAGATGGGGTCTCACTATGTTGCCCAGGCTGGTCTCAAACTCCTGGGCTCGAGAAGTACTCCCGCCTTGGCCTCCCAAAATACTGGGATTACAGGTGTGAGCCACTACACCTGGCCTGCTTTATATTATTTTTGCTAGCACTTGTTAGGTTCAGCATTATCTGCATGGTCAGAGTAGTTGTCATACACAAGTCACGTCTGTGCAGAGTAACTCCAGCATGTTAATGCCTCCTTCTGTGTTGGTTTTGGTGATCCACAGTAAATACCAGCTGGTCTTCTGCTACACTATCATTGAGAGGAACAATCGCCAGATGCTACCAGTTATTAGAAATACAGCTGGAGGGGACTCGGTACAAACCTGCACGAACCCACTTGACACCTTCTTCCCCTTTGATCCTTGCGTGCTTAAGAGGTAGGTGCTCTTAAAGTGGTGACACTGTTGGTGGTGAATTTAGGGTTTCTTTGTCATAAGTGGCTCTTCCTAGCTAGGGTCTCATGGTTTCCATGCACATATTTCACAGGCCTGACCTAGACAGTGCCCAGCAGAGTCTGCCAAGTGTCACAGGCGCACTAGGGTTTATAGATATACACCTCAGTAGGAACCAAGATTGACACCAAGGGTGTTTTTCTTTTCTTTCCCTTTCTTTTGCTTTCCTTTCCTTTCTTCTTTTCTTCTTTTTTTGGTATGGGGATAAAGGTGCCAGGATAGGGAGGGTGCTGTCTTTTTCCTGGCTCATAATTTTTTGCCAAGTAACTTCTTCCTTTCTCTAGAGACCACATCCTATACTGTTGTTCAGGATAAACAAAAGCCAAATGATTGTATGAGTAAGCAAGATCTTTGCTTATTACATAGTTTCTAACAAGCAGCATGACCATCTGCGATTGTCTGGTCCCTTAAGTCCTGGTTGATGGAGACCAGATTAGTTATTTTTCCTAGGATTATCTTTCAGCAAATTACTGTAGGAATATAAAAAAGGGAGTTCCAGAATATTACAATTTGGTCTTCATTTGGATTTACTGTAACTCAGTTGTCAGTCTTATAAAGTTTAGAACAGTTTCACTTGAAAACGGAAAGATGAGAAACAGGAGGTATGGCACTCCATCTACATGAGCGAAAGAGCTCTTACCCAGAAAGAGCTGTGTGAGTTACAGTACCTAGGTAGGGTACTTGTGGACATTGTTACTACTTGAGCCATAGTTTGTTTTCACTCCTTAGTCTTGGGAAATGGGTCTTATGAGAAGAGAGCCAAGCACGTTTTGACTTTCGCTGCAGCATGTAACTTGTCTTTGAAATGTGATCTCTGGTGACAGGTCAAAGAAATTCATTGATCCTGTTTATCAGATATGGGAGGACATGAGTGCTGAAGAGCTTCAAGAGTTTAAGAAACCCATTAAAAAGGTAAATTTGTGATTCAACACACTTTCTGGGAATCTTCATTGTGATTATAGGTCATAGTCAAGTAGGAAACAGCCATGTTACACTTTAAGAATACTACGTTTTACTCATTCTGCCTTTACAAAATTCCAAGCCCAGGTTATATTCTTATTAAGTGTTTGGGGGATTTTTTTTACTATTATTTTTAAAAAACGTTTATTTATTTACTTATCTTGAGACAGAGTCTCACTCTGTCGCCCAGGCTAGACTCAGTGGTGCAATCATAGCTCACTGCAGCCTCAACCTCCTGGGCTCAAGTGATCCTCCCGCCTTGACCTCCCAAGTAGCTGGGACTATGGGTGCACACGCCACCACACCTGGCTAATTTTTCTTATTTTTTGTAGGGACTAGGTCTCACTGTGTTGCCCATGCTGGTCTCAAACTCCTGGCCTTCAAGTGATCCTCCCACCTCAGCCTCCCAGAGTGCTAGGATTATAGGCCTGAGCTACCATGCCCAGCTAGTTTTTGGGTTTATGATAACACTGTACATACTGGCTTGGGGGAGTGAAGGTTAATTACAAATTAGCTGAACAAATTTAGATCTTTACCACTCGATCATTACCAGCAAGTAACAATCTCAACTTGCCTCATGTTGAAATTATCCCAGAAAGTTTACACGAATGTTACAGATCTCCACGAATGTGTGGTGAAGACACACATCTGCGGCACGTCCTCCAGTAGACGTAAGGTGGGGCTGGCACAGTACCGCCAAAGAAAATTAGGGCCCAGTTACACATGATGTTACTCTTCTGTTTGTTTCGTAGCACATTTATTTCTACGTTAAAAGTCAGCTTTAATATGCCTTTATTATTTTTTTAACCCACAAGATTCAAGTTTCTAATAATATGCCTTTTTTTATTATAGTAGTCGTTGGAAAGCTCATTTTATATTTTTCCTTACATTTTGCATTTGTGGGGGGGGGCATCATTCATTCACATTGTGTTAGCTACACAACTAACACATTGTGTTAGTAACACTGAGCAAGAATGATGAGTCATGTTACCTGCCCTCATTGGGCCTAAAATCTGTCTGCAAATCAGACTTTTCAGTAAATTAAGATATTTCCTTCACCATCATCTTTACAAAAGTAGCACGTTCCTGAGGAAAGGAATTCTTAAAAACTTTTCAGTCACCACTTACAGTCTAACTGATGATTTCACTTTATACAGGAGACAGTAGAAGATGAAGATGATGATTTTTTAAAAGGTGAAGTGGCCCAGAATGATCCTGTGATTGGGATTACACCAAGCTCCTTTGATGCGCACTTCCGAAGTCCTTCGAGCAGTGTGGGCTCCCCGCCTGTGTTGTACATGCCAGACCAGTCCCTGTGACCTCGAGGATCTGTGACTGGGACGAGCCATGTTCTTCCCCACCATGCCCTTTGGCACCTGGTTCGTGCCGTTTGGGCGTTGCTTGAGCTACGAAGAGTACGTGCCTGAGGCATTGTACTTGCAAGTTAGATTTAATGTAGTGTCTGAACAGAAATGTGGTTTTTTCCTTTTTGTTCTCCTGACAGACAAAAAGGAAAAGACTGAACATCATGTGCAATATTTTACAGTGGGGTTGATGATAAATTTTGAAGACTATTTAATGTGTACATTTTTTTGTGTTACCGGTTTTGGACATAATTAATTGTGAAATTTCTAGTATGGGCAGCAGCCTGTTTTAACAGATTGCCTTTTTAACATAGGTTTTTGTCAGAAGCATAGTCATAGGACTTTGTTCAGCTGCTTTCAGTGAAAAATCCTCTAGGGTAAATCCTCTATTTACCTGTGGTTAAATTGTGTTTATTTTGGCTACATTGTTAACCTTCAGTTGTAACTGTGTTGTTGTGTGTTGGGATTTCAGTGGGGTGCAGAGAAGCTAGACGGAAAGTGGGGAGATGGCCAGACTCAGTCTGGGGCCCTGAGCTTTGGAGCTGGTACTGAAAGGGGTCTCTAGGGACTTCAGAGACCAGTAAAAATCTGTAGGGAAGAGATCAAGGATTTAGGGAAACAGAATCAGACAGATGGTATGCTCGTGCAGTATAAAAATGGATTTAAAAGAAGAATTGAGGTCCAGGTAGATGTAATTTCCCTTGACTGCACGTGGGCTTGGACCTGTGTAAAACGCACGACACAGTGTTTTACACTTGGGCTCTCGAGCATCCCGTTGGAACTGGAACTGCTCATTTGTAGCAGTTATATCAAATCATTTTGGCCAGCATCAGTTCGTTACTTGATGAATTAGTTTTTTTCCTTAGGTTACTTGGTGGACTGGTTTTGCTTAGCAACAATGGGTAACTGCGAAGTTAGCGCCGCAGTCTTTGTCTGATGGCTGCACATATCATGGATTTAGCTTGGAGACATCCTTCTCTCCAAGCTTCTTTTTATATTTTTATAACTGAACACAGAGTGTCTAAGACACCCTCGCTCTATAACAAATTTGTGCAGGCGCTGCTAGAGTCATTTTCAAGCTCAAGAATATTTTCGCTTTCTTATATGTGTACTTTTTTGCTTACTTGTGAAAATGGCCAACTTGTAAGCATATTTATTTTTCTGCCACTTCTATTTATTTAAAGGCAAGCAATATTTTCTTGATCACAAATATTTTGTAATGAAACACTCTTTCCTAGGGCTTTGTATGCTCTTGTATAATTACACTGATGGCAATGTAGAGTTTGAATTTCAGTTTGTAAATACTTTTTTGTAAAATAGAAATTTGTATTCCTTTAAAAGGTTTGGATATTAATGGTTTTCTTTTGGTGACTTGGCAGAAAGTCACTTAAGAACCTTAAGGTTCCTCGTTTTTAACTGCTGATAAAAAGGTGGGATTTTGTGTATTGGATAAAATGGGTAAATGAAAATGTATCTGGTAAGTGGGATCTCTGTGGGTTGGGAAGTAGTTTTAATGTAGAAGGATAGGGCTAGTATTTACAGAGAAGTCTGTTCAGTTTCAAAGGAGTTTGAAGAAAAAATCCATTATGAAAATAAAATAGTGGCATGGTTAATCTGGAACTTTCATTCTTATGCCAATTAAAGGAGGTACCCCAATAAAAAGACTTCTCACATAAATGTTCTTTTGATTATGTTGTGCTTTTTGTTGGTTTGGTTTGGTTGGTTTTTTTGTTTGTTTGTTCGTTTTCCCTGAGAGAAGAGTCTCCTCTGTCACCCAGGCTAGAGTACAGTGGTGTCATCATAGCTCACTGTAACCTCAAACTCCTGGGCTCAAGCGATTCTTTTGCCTCAGCTTCCCAAGTAGCTGGGACTACAGGCATGTGCCACCATACACAGCTAATTTTTTTATTTTTTATAGACACAGGGTCTTTCTCTTGTTCAGGCTGGTCTCAAAACTCCTGGCCTCAAGTAGTCCTCCCACCTTGGCCTCCCAGAGTGCTAGGATAACAAGTGTGAGCCACTGCACCTAGCCATGATTCTATGTGGTTTTTTAAAAACTAATTTAGTGTATTAAGGCTTGGTTTTGCAATGGAAAACTACTCATGAGACCTCACCATTGAAGAGGGGAGAATATTGCTCGTGTGACTGGGAGTGTTCACAAATCAATTGCAGGCTGTGGTGAGGATGGCTGCCACATGCATCATCTGAAGTGTCAGACATTCTCCCTGATCACACCCAGCCAAGAGTGGCTGAAGCCTGAACCGGTCTAAGGGAAGCAAACACTTCTTCAAGAAAGTTACATGCTTTAGACCAGGCGCGGTGGCTCACGCCTGTAGTCCCAGCACTCTGGGAGGCCGAGGCGGGTGGATTGCTCAAGGTCAGGAGTTTGAAACCAGCCTGAGCAAGAGCGAGACCCTGTCTCTACTGAAAAATAGAAAGAAATTAATTGGCCAACTAAAAACATACAGAAAAACTTAGCCGGGCATGGTGGCGCATGCCTGTAGACCCAGCTACTCAGGAGGCTGAGGCAGAAGGATCGCTTGAGCCCAGGAGTTTGAGGTTGCTGTGAGCTAGGCTGACGCCATGGCACTCTAGCCTGGGCAACAGAGTGAGACTCTGTCTCCAAAAAAAAAAAAAAAAAGCTACATGCTTTGAAGGGACACCTATGGAGAAAAAAAAATTTTGAGGTCTCCTTGGAAGTTACATGAAAGAATGGATATTTTCTATCCCTCTTACTAAAAAGCAAGCCTTCAATTGTAGGGATCT